>APFE031693898.1:0-31961 GCA_000404065.3 Pinus taeda
ATATATTCATATTTTTATTGATATCTCTATTATATATACAATGAGGATTTAGTAGTGCCCTAGTGTGATTATTTATATTTCAGCCGAAATGTCTCCCCATCTACAGTTGCAAAATTTTGAAGTAGTAAATTCCTACAAAAATTGTCTCATAGACACATTGTGAATTACAAATCAATCTGATTGTTGTGCATTATAGATCAATCTGATATCATTTTATGCTACACAAGTCAACCTCAACAAGCTCTCCTCTTAATATTATGCAAGCTACCCCTATGTATTGGGCATTAATATAAATATTATTGTTAATTTACATAATAATTATTTGTATAGTTATTTGTTTTCAAAGTAGTTTGTTTCATAGAAAAGTGTAGCTCTCATTTTAAAGATGGCAAATTTCATGGGACAACCATGGGTTGATTGCATATTTTTCTAGCCATCTTCTTCATTATACATTGGTGAAATTATGCATATTTTTTCAACTAGAAAATGTGTTTTAGTAGTTGGAAATTGTATGGTATAACAAGGTTTTAATTGTAGATATTCCAACCATCTACTTCTTCAAATATTTTTTACCTTTTGCATGTGATTTTAGGTGGAAATCATATTGTTTATGTTGGAAATTGTATGGGGCAACGTGTTGTAAATTGTGAGATTTTGTGAATTTCATTTGTTTCTTATGGTTACTATAGTTGCGCTATTTTCTTTTTCCATTGGGGTTAGAGTCTTATTTGGTGCATCAAATCACCCACTAAGTATTGATTATCATAATGTTACTGTTGCAAAAAATGGACATTTCCAACTTATTTTTTACTAACTTTTCACTTTGGCAAATATAATTCGTTGAAAATTTAAAACATTACAAAAATGGTGGTGCCATTTCTACTTTATCCATCTATCCATCAACAAATTTTTAATGTTTTTACTTTAATTTGGCGATATTTAAAGTAAGTGGTAGGCACTAAAAATATCACTTTGCATAATACAGATTGTGGTTATGTGTCTAGCCAAGTTGGTCGTCAAATCCAATTTCACTCATTCACACCAATTGAGCTAGCGTCCATCTCATTTCAATGCACAAATGTCACCATGAAAAAGTTCCTAATTGAAGAATCTTCTCATTGTAGCATTTTTGCATCCAAATATGATGCACCATAAAAATAGTAATGGTAGCATTTTATCTAGAATTGAGATTCAATTTCGGTCAGTAACATCAAATGAGCTAGCAACCACTTATTGTTGAAGAACCTTTCTGATACTTTCTAACTTATTCATGTTTACATCTTTTTTGCAGAGAATATCCTTTGGATAAGGCACTAGCTTTCAAGCACCAAGATAGCAGTTACTTTGCACCCAACAAGTGATTGTATAAGTAACATGAGTAATTAATTGTTCTCAAATGTAGTATTAGGTTATTTTCTCATGCAAGCAAGGATGATTATCTTAGAGTATTGAAGAATCATAGCTTATTGAGTATTGAAGAATTTTATGTTTTTCACTTGAACATATCGAACAATTTGATATTACTTTCTTGAGAGTGTTGATATTAATAAAATAACTCCCATATTCATTGAGGATTCAAGCATCAAGATAGTGGTTACTTTAAACTCAATAAGCAATTGTATAAGTAACATGAGTAATTAATTGTTCTTGGATGTAGTATTATGGTATTTTCTTATGCAAACAAGCATGATTATCTTATTGAGTATTGAAGCATTATATATCTGGTTTGATCAACCCCGAAGGGAATCAAGCCCGGTGGCCAATAACTAGGCTTAACCCCAAGGGCTTCGGGGAGAATTGACCCTATGACCTTCTTATCGACGAGGCACTAATTTGACCAGTTGAGCAAACCCTTGGGGCTAAAGAATTTTATATTTTTCACTTGAACATATTGAACAATTTTATATTTCTTTCTTGAAGGCATTGATATTAGTAAAAGAGCTCTCATATGCATTAAGGATTCAACATTGAATTATATTATTTAAGTGCGGAAATTTTGGTGATAGAATTACAACTACTCAAGAAATTAAATCTAAATCAAGAGACACAATTCTACTCTACTACTCTACAAAAATTAATTCACAATTTAGAACAACTTGTGCAAAAATGCATTATCAAATACATAGGTACATAGATGTTTCTAGGGGAAACCAATTACTAAAAACCCCTTAAGCCCATTTTGCATAATCAAGTGAATTGAGTAACTATTACAATTATGATCTCTTGCTCTTAGGACAAACTGCAATCATTTCGAAAGAATCTACTGTAAACATTATGGATCACAGAAGTCTAAACTCAAAAAGAGTAAAATTATTATCACTCTGCCTGCACTCACATTGCCCACACTTGTGTTTCATGCACTCGCATTCCCCGCACTTGCTCCTATTTCCTTGCGCAATTCTTGAGGATTATTCACCTGACCAATGCTCTAAACTGTACACTCAATCTAGTATACAATTAATTGTATGCTGCCTTGGAATCTACACCACAATTGAGAAATTCAAATTCCTTACATGCATGAGCTATTTATTGGTTGATTGATCAGGTAACTAGATGATCTCTAAGTTAGACTGTTGTCTCACTGCACAATTGATCTCCAACTAGCTCTAATAACTATTAGAACTAGTTTAACTGAGTACAGCTGAAAATAAGTGGACTAGATTGCTATAATTTAGCAATCAACACATGAAAACTGGACTCCAAGCCCACTAATTCAAATTTAGTGTTCTAAGTGAGTGACAAGAGCCATGCCACCTTAGTTAACTTCTTATGATGTGGAAATTCAAATTTTCTCAATTTGACTAAGGCTAAAGTCAAATTGAGACTTTCTTGCTACACTTCTCAACACTCCCTCTTAGTAAGAAAGGGATTTTCCACCAGCCCTTTCCATCGCCTATGGAATGTACTATAGGATTACCTCTTACTGTTGTTGTTGCTATTGCAACAACTACAACTAAGAATCATCCAGAAAAAAATTGAATCAATTGTGTCTCTACAACTGTCTATTGCGAAAATTGTGTTGTTGTTGACTCTGCTACTAAGCCTACTACTTTATTGTCAACATTGCTCTGCACTTCTCAGTATATGAATGAAACTGATCGTCCTGCTACTAAATATTGTGGGCCTTTATAGCAAGGTAATGATCCATGAGGAGAACACCTCAATGGACCGTACCCAAATTTTTGCAACTCTAAGACTAAGGATCTACATCCCCATACCTCACTCCTGGAGGTATAGCCGCATGCATGGTGAAATATGATGTACCCATATTGTTGTTACTACTGATTTTTTGATGCTTTTGCATTGTTGTTGCAACTATTGCAATAATGTGTCTTATTTCTCCATATCCTAAAGTACTAGCTTCCATAGGGATGATCCCTCTGAAACTAGACTCCCTCTGAGTCTCTATATCCCTGTGGGAAATATCTCTGCTCCTAAATTTACCAATATCAATGATCATAGGCACTTTTTGTGTTACTAAACATTGGCTCATTGATCTTCCAACTAGAAACCTTCTAGCTCCATTAATAATTCTGCACATAGGGTCTTCTGGATCTGCCTTGTACTAGGGATCCATAACTTTTCTTCCTAACAACTCATTAATTCTTGAATGATCACTACACATGAGGAATTTAAGGACTGGTCCTAATGTGATTTCAGGGCTCTAATACCATGTAGAAATTTTGGTGATAGAAATGCAATTACTCAAGAAATTAAATCTAAATCAAGAGACACAATTCTACTTTACTGCTCTTGGGAAAGTAACTCACAATTTAGAACAAAATGCACAAACATGCATCATCAAATACACAGGTACACAAATGTTTCTAAGGGAAAGAAATTACTAAAAAGCCCTTAAGCTCATTTTGCATTAATCAAGTGAATTGATAAACAATTACAATTATAAACTGCAAGAGTAAACTTGTTCTCACTTTGCCTGCACTCGTTCTACCTGCATTCGCATTGCCTGCACTTGTTTTGCCCGTATTTGCATTGTCTGCATTGACGTTGTTCGCACTTTCTCTGCCAACACTCGCACTGCCACACTTGCTCTTATAACCGAGCATAATTCCTAAGGATTGATCACTTGACCAATACTCTAAACTGTACACTCAATCTAGTATATAATTAATTGTACATTGCCTTGGAATCAACACCGTAACTGAGCAATTTGAATTCCTTGCATGCATGAGCTATTTTTTGGTTGATTGGTCAGTTAACTAGATGACCTCTGAGTTAGACTATTGTCCCACTTCACAACTAATCTCCAATTGGCTCTCATAACTATTAGAAATAGTTTAACTAAGTACAACAAAAAATAATTGGACTAGATTGCTATAATTTAGCAATCAACACATGCAAACTGGACTCCAAGCCCACTAACTCAAATTTAGTGTTCTAACTGGAGTGAAAAGAGCCATTTCACCTTAGTTAACTGCCTCCAAGTCGTCAGTTGATGTGGAAATTCTATTTTTCTCAATTTGACTATGCCTAATGTCAAATTGTGTCTTTCTTGCTACACTTCTCAACATTAAGAACAACACAGTATTTTTTATTTAATATGTGTTTGATCTCTAGACAAGTAAAACATTTGGTTTGTGACTCTAATATATTATTTTTGGAAGAATATAAAACCTCTTTTTTTACAAGAGAAATTACAAATAATAGTAACAAGTGAAGATTCTATAAACAAGTTAACATGGAGTTAACTTTAAAGATAATGGAATATAAACTATCGATGAAATAATTATGTCTTTATTATTCTTTACTTTAATTTTGTATATTTAAACTAAGCATAGGTACCGACTACAATGTAGCATCGCTTAAGCACATCTTTATTAAAATATTTAATTTACTAACATCAAGCAAGCATAAAAGAACAAAGATAATAAATAATTAATGCATCAAAGACTATTACATTCGTTTTCCTAATGTAATTATCTCGTTGTTACAAGATTAGGTATATGCAATTTTAGTTCTTTATTTTTTTTACTTTAATTTAGCTCTATTTAAGCTAAGTGGTAGGTACTAGCTACTATATAGCACTTGTTTATATTCCAATCTCTTTACTTTCCAAAGATTCTTATTAAAATCTAAATAATATAGAGTTATTTCAACTTTGAGTCTATTAAATATTGACAAAAATTAGATATAATTTTAGAAATGAAATTTATCTCCGTATCTCATAAATTGTAAATTAAAAAAATATGTTATTTATTTATTTATTTATGTTTTTATCATATATTTTTCTTGTAAGCTTAGTAGGGCCTTTCATTCGTTCATTTTCAAAGCAGGTTACAACCAGAAAAGACATTCCGTGGCCTCAACCTGCCCATTGGGAAACCATGTATGTTGGCCATCGGAACGCATTATAAGCCATCCAAAATCTAAGGTTCTTAAGTCTGTCAAAATTAGCCTTATAGGGCTGAATGTCTAAAAACTAGTTCACCCTTAACATGCTAACATAAGTACTTTTACTCGACATATACTTACTCAAAATGTAACAAAAGGAAATAACTAAAACTATTCATTAGAGAAATACACGAGAGTTGGGTGCTTTGCACTAGAACATGGTAATTCAAATTGAAGAAGGCACAAAATGTGCTTCTCAATATGACCCAAACAGACATTCTATTGTTGAATTTGGAATTGAACAAGTTGGAATTCTTTATGAATTTCTAGAATACAGGATCAACTTTGATAGACCATGTTGCATTCATGATAGCTCTGGCTACTATGCTCTTCATCATGCAATAGTGGTAAATTGTCTACTTGTATTGGGCGAGACAACCACAGGTATGGCCAGGATCAGGTACCAGCAGGTGACAATCTTCCACCTCAATTTCTTGCTCAACTCATTGGTTAAGGCCTGCCTCCCAACCTGTTATCATCTGTCTTACCTGCTCAGGAGTACCTGTTGTGTATGTATGGGCCACATCAGTGATGTGTTGGGCATCTAATTTTCTTCCACTTCTCGTCGGCGGCCTTAATGAGGATACTCCTCGACCTCCCCGAGACTCTCTTTTCTGTCTGCGTTTGCAACCCCCATTTCTAGACTGGCCAGTGCCCATGGATGGTCTTTCCATCTCCATCAACCTTTTTTGAGATATATTATAATCAACTACCGAGACCACCAAATGAGCAAATACCCTCGACTCATCGACTAGGTGGTCCCTCCAATTATAAAGCCCAGGAAGAATTACAAATAACATGAGCTAGAAACAAGAAACATTAAACCCAAGCAAAGTGAAAGCATAACAGGATGTGTCGACCATCCTCCAGTAGTTCTTTCTTCTCATTACCCACAGTCTTTGCTTAGTCATCTCACAGAGTAAATTAAATCCAAAGAGGGTATGTCTCTACCATATGACAGAACCACCCACCAATGCCTCAACCCCCTTCCAATGTATACAAAAACCTATACATTTTAAAACCAACACCAATGACAAGTAGAGAGTAATCACAAATCAACTCAACAAAACATGGAAACAACCATTCCACTTGAGCGGTATATTATTTCCACACAGAGAAGCCCAAATTAAATAATACATTCCCATACATAGTAATAAGATACCATAGGAAATGGATATCGACATCGAAACAACAATTTCAAAATAGAATTGAGCCACACAAATACGCTTTTTAGACAAACAAACATTGTAAAGACCCGCATTCTCCCATTCGCATGGAGGGGCGAAACTATGACAGGCATTTAGAGAACCAGTATGTCATGAGCAAGGATGGGTGGAAAGAAATGATACATACCCCATTACCCTTGCCATCGAGCTGACCTGAGTGATCTCCCACAACTACCTCCCTGCCAAGCTTTCTACAGAATGAGAACCACAGTGCTTCCTCACATCTTTTGGAACTTCTCTGTACCACAACGCAAATGCATGTAATGCAATACCCACTACCACCACTGGGGATGTTATAACACATCAACATTTAATTCTTGTCGCACTACCTCCCATGCCTCCCATCACCTCCACTCGATCACACCTATCGTAGCCGCTCCTCCTCCATGTCTTCCATCTAATCACCATTACGTGAGTCCTGAGTAGGATAATGACCTAGCCCGCACCCTGATCGGGGGATGTTTTTATCATATATTAATAATAATTATGTAAATAATTATTATTTATTTATATCAATTTTGAATTTTAAGAAAAAAAATGATTGATTTGCTTTAACATTTTGTGCTTATGATTAACAAATTTGGAGAAACTTTTGTAGCTATCTCTTTAGTTTACAAAAATAAATAATTTATGAAAATCTATATTATAAGAAATATTGAAAGATTGAGACTTAATGTGAGTGTAAGCAAAGCATTCTAAGATAGAGCATTTTTCATTAGCATAGATGATTTTCATGAATATCATTACCTTCGTGTTCAAGATGATTCTTTAGGATGCCAAGGATCTCACCACAAATGGTTAAATAGTATTCTTGCATTAGGAAATTTGAAATTGGCAACAACATTTTTTTTTATTGACAATGTTGGGTATTCATATAAAGTGTTAAAATGAGTCATTTTTGTTGAAGTGTGATAGGTAGTGTTCTGTCGCCATTATGTAAGGTGTAACCATTTGTGTCACTACAATTCATAATCATTGACAAAGTTCTTCAAGCACCCTTCAAGGCATTTATTTACCACTTTATCCATTTTCATTGGATGGTATGAGATACTTATGGTTAATCGGGTTCCTACTTAGTAAAACCATTCCTTTCAAATGTTGCTACTGAATTTGGAGTCCACAATTTAACTGGATTTATTGTTTTCATGATACTCAAATGGAGTGAGTATATTTTGTCAATCAATTTATGGCTATAAATATGATATGTGTTGTCCCTTTGTGGACCACCACTCTTCTTGGAAAGATGTGTCAAGGAACTTATTGAGCAAAACCTCTAACTCAACTCAAGAGAGTAAACACTGTCTAACCTTATCCATCAAAGAAGGAAATGCCTATAATCAATGAATTCTTAGTTGTAGTAGATTCTTGATTCAAGCTTAAATTTTCCAAAAAGTTAAACCAAATTAAGCTAAAAAAAGAAAAGACATTGTAACAAATAGCTTTACTATTGATTATGTTGGAAACATGTTGTCATTCACGGCAAAGGCAAAGATTGTTGGAAAAGGAAAAGCATGGAAACAGTAAATGCATTTGATGATGGTGTTATCATTAATTACATCAGATGGAAACATATGACGAAGGTGTCAAAGGATGCCTTAGAAAATTAGGTTTCAGGCACAAGAAGGTTGAAGATCAACATGGATGAAGAAGGTGCACAGACTTTGGGTTTATTTCTTATGTAGTAGATCATGTCAGATGTAGATGGATCCCACCTAGATGTAAGAGCTCCGAAAGAGATTTCCATTGGTATGCAGAAGTCTGGAAATGGCCTCCTGGTTTGAAATATAGAGCTAATAAAAGTCAGGTAATTCCAAGGTCAAACTATGCAGATCTAAAGTTAGTTGGAGGTGCTTTGGAGCACATGGTTAGTTTTAAAACAAAAGAAAATGTAGCAGATTCCTTAGCAACAACGCAAAATAAAAAGGATTGACCAAATGTGGTAATCCAAGTGTAGCAGTGAGATCTTTTTTTATTGGATGATGGCAGATCCCACCTAACAAATTTAGCTTGCAGATAACACGCCGGAGAAAGAAAAGGGCACACAAAGTTAAAGTGGAATTATACAACATGCGGGAAAATGTTGGAGCAACAACGCAACGGAGAGAATTTTTATTGGTGCAGGCGGAGCCCATATGACAGGTAAGCCCGCAACAGTTACCCCGACAGGTGCATCCTAGAAATTAGAAAAGAGAACCTTAAGAAGTTAAGTGGGATGGCGTAGAAGTGTGGAGGTGGCTTGAAAAAAATAGCGGTAAGCTTAACCATTGGCGGGAGACTTAATTGGGAGGCCCCCACATTGACATTAGAGCCCACTAAAGCTATCCGGAAAATAATAAAAGGCATTGACTAGAGGAGCACTGACTGAGAGAGGGTTTGTACAGGAATAAGCCAGGAGCCATTAAATTTTTATAAAGGAAATATGGTGCAAAACAAGGTTGCAGAACCCTTCTCTCTCCTCTCTGAAAATGGGATACATGGTAGCGTATTATTGGCCCAGATGATGAAGGATTATGATGTTAGAACTAGTGAATGGGAGCACGACATATGGCAGTCATATTCAATGTTTTTGGGTACCTGAATGGTCCATTTCTGGGTGACACATGTCACGAATCATAGGCTGACACATAGCACAAGTGATTTCATCATGACATCATCCCACTAATAAGACTTTGAAAGGTCTTGAAGTGGCACAAAGGAAGGTCAACAACATGATTGGGCATTGGGAATGACTTGGGCATGTCAGAGTTAACCTATCCCATAGATATTTTATATTGGCTCTTGATATTGTAGGAGGACCCCATCAGGATAACTCATCCTATAAGGAAGACCTTGGTAGGTTATAAAGGGGCATAGGCTTATTGTGCTTGATAAAGAGCACGATGAAGGTGGTTCCATGTTTGACAAAAGAATACCAAGGGTGCAGAGCTTTTGCAAAGGAAAATAAGCCCTCACATGCTTAAAAAGACTCCAACACCTTAAGGTTTGAGTAGTGGTCACAACACTAAGTCCTATGGTGGACAAGAGGCTAAGCACAAGCACGAGAGGAGATATAATTAAAAATGGTCACAAATTTATTTTGGCAAGCATAAGCACTTGGGTCCAAGGATTATATGGAACCAATGTTTAGCAGTGACGGTGTATCAAAAGGTTTCGGTTATATGTTTAAAGTATTATGGAATGAATACTCGACAGTTATATGTGTGGAAATTCTTTGGAATAAAGCCTTTGGGCCATAACCAAAGGCCTTGGATGAATGATTCAGCATCTTGGTTTGGCAGTGTGGCAATATCTTGCATGGTCGGTTGAGTTGATAGCTATTTTGATAGCATGTTATGATTAATAGATCCTTTGGGCTAACAGATGAATGAGCCAGAAACATGTGACAGTTTAGTGGCACTATTTGGTAGTTAAGCCAAACATAAGAATAGAATGTTAAATGCATGAATGAGTTGGAAGTAGTTAATAGGAAGAGTTAGCACTTCTGGTAACACTGGAGGTTTTCCAGAAATAGAAAGTCCCAACTAAATTCTATAAAATGCATGAATGAGAAAAATTAGAAGAAAATCTCACAGTTTTAGCCCAGAACTGCAGATCAAAGATTGAGAAGTTAATAGAACATACAAAAGACTGGAATGAGCAGGACAAAGGAAAATATAAGGATTCATGCAAGTATACAAGAAAAGAATTGAAGCAAAAAATAAAAGTCCATAATTATTTAAAAGTATAATTAGAAAGTCCAAATCAGAAAGTGGATAAATCCCACATGTGACAAAGAAACCGTACCTAGCATGGAGACCATATTTCATACAAATAATTGTGCAAGAAATGAAATTTTAGTTATAACTAGGATGAGGAGAGGAGGTACCCAATAACAATGATGAAGAGCCGAAATCCATATCAATTAATTGTGAGTCGCACCCAACTAGATCCTCCTGAGAATGAGGTTCGCCATCCATCTTCTGCACGTCCATCATCCCTTGAGTTGTACCTTGCTACCCATGTGCCATATTTCTGCTAGTTCCCATCTTCTCCATGCTTTTCTCCATGAGCTTATGCATAGGTTACAGAAGGGTACAGGTGATCAGGATGTGGACTATCATCTCATAGCAAATGTTTTGGTCAGATTTAGGTACAGGATGTATGTGCCAAACAATAATGAGCTCAAGAAGATTATCTTGAGGGAATTCTAGGCGAAGTCATATTTAGGTCACCTGGGATATCAAAAGACATTGAGAGCAGTGAAGAAGTTCTATTATTGATCAAATTTGAAGAAGGAAGTGATAGAGTTTGTGGCTAATTCTTGGATTGTCAACAGGTAAAAGCAGTCTAGTGTACACATATAGGTAGATTACTATAGTCGATTATGATTCCAGAGTGGAAATGGGAGGTCATTTCCATGGATTCCATTATAGGTTTGCCGAGGACATCCAAACAACATGTTTCTATTATGGTCGTGGTTGACAAAGGTAGCACACTTAATTCTAATAAAGTCTACCTACTCTGCTAATGATGTAGCACATGTATTCATCAGAGATGTGGTGATATTTCATGGTGTTCCAAAGAAGATTGTGTCAAACAGGGTTGCTAAGTTTACTTCTAGATTCTAGAAAAAGTTATTTGTAGGTATGGGTATAGAGTTGGCCTTCAACACAGCTTATCATCCCTAGACAAATGGCCAAACAGAGAGGGTCAACAGGATACTAAAGAACATGTTATGGATGTATGTGATTCATCAACAGTGAAAGTGGGAAGATATCTTCCACTGGTTGAGTTTGCTTACAATGGGTATCAGGAGTCTCTAAGGATGAGTATGTTTGAGGAATTTTATGGGTGGAATTGTAATGCTCCCATTAGTTGGAGTGATCCAGTGCATAGGGTATTGATAGGACCAGACATATTGGCAGAGATGAAATAGGAAATGCAGGTTATCAAGAAATATTTAGAGGTAGCACAGGATAGATAAAAGAGTTATGCATATTAGAACACGATGTTTAAGGACTTTTAGGTTGTGGGATAGGTGTACCAGAGCATTAAGCCCAAGAAGAGATCCTTAAGGATTGGATCATGTGCCAAGCTGGCACCTCAGTTTTGTGGGCCTTTTGAGATTCTTGAGAGGATTGGACTAGTAGCCTATCGACTTGCACTGCCTCTGAAAGTGAAATCCCATGATGTTTTCTATGTGTCATTGCTTAAGAAGTATGTTAAATATGATGATCATGTGATTGACTCATCTGTATTGCAGGTGGAGCCAGAAGGAAAATTTCAGCTGGAACCTTAGTGTATTTTACAAAGAAAGATTCTCATGCTCTAGAATTGGGCAATCAAGCAGGTTAAAGTGCAGTGGAAGAAATTTGGGCTCGATGCAGCTAAATGGGAGACGGTTGATTAGATGTGGGTTATGTATCCTTCTTTATTTGCTAGTTGAGTGGACATATTTTGGTATATTTTTTGGTGTGGTGTTTCAGTATGTGTATATATGTATATGCATGTAAATACCGCCATGAGATGTGTTATAAAGCTCCAATAAGTGGTATGGGTTTCATATCTCGTTATTTTTGTTACATTGTTATGATTTTTGTGTTGGTTTTCTTCTCAGCAGGTTGATCATTGTAAATACTACGTCGAGCTAAGATATAAATCTCCATGGGTAGTATGTTTTGCTTCTCAATGGTTTTACTGGTTATAGGTGTCATTGAACACCGAGGACAGTTTTCCCCCAAGGGGGAGGGTTCTGTAACAACCTTGGTCAAAAATCCATGTAATAAATTTAATAAAGGCAAAATAATAACCAAGGTCATGGGACACATATTCCAAGATGAATGTTGGGAAAAACATCCTAGTGTGGGTGTTTGTTTGGTTTATTATGGCTAAGAAAATTGGAAAAGTATTTGGAAAGGAAAGAGGCATTAATTGACATTTTATTTATGAAAATAATAGAAAATAAGAGAAAAGGAAGGTGAAAGGTCACAAATTGCATGTGAGGAGGAAAATGGACGAAAAATAACGGAAATTGAAGAAAATAGAGGCCTCATTAATAAAAAGGCTTTTGAGGATCAATTCACAACCTTTTTGTCAGTTTAGTTTTAGAGCTCTCTCTCTATTCTCTCTATTCTCTCTACTCTCTCATTCTCTCATACACTTAGAGTATTCTTGGAGAACTCTAGCATTGGAGGAAGGAAGGAAAATGAAGAACAAGAAATCATAGGGAAGCAGAGATCAAGCAAGGAAGAGTAAGATCAAGCGACTACAATAGGATTACTTGCAGGTATCGAGTTGCATGTATAATTTTCTTGCTAGTTCTGGCATGCATGGTACATGCATGTGTGTTCTTGGTTCTCTTGTTGTCATGGGAATGGGTTTTTCTAGGTGTGACAGTGGTTTTCAGTGTTGCCTTGCCATTTCCAGATAATCATGGTATGATGGGGTATTTCTTACTTGGTTGAGCTATATTTCCGAATGGTTTCGAAATTGTGTGGGGTGGTCTTAGGAAATCACAAGGCCTAGGAATCCCTTGAACAATAATGGCGGGATACACGATAAAGCCTAATTGTGAATGCTTTCTTTGGGCCTAGGAATCCCTTAACCAGTAATGGCGGGATACATGGTAAAGCCTAGAGGGTAGAGATGGAAAAATACTCACAGTTTAGGAGGAGAGATCTGGAGGCATCCATTCTTGTTTAGGTCTAGTGATCCCTTGACTGGTATATGGTGGGATTGCGGTAAATTCTGTAATGCATGTTTATTGTTTGGACCTAGGAATCCCTTGGTAGGATACACGGTAAATCCTGAGGAAGCCTTGGTGGGTTTTGTTGTGAGTCCCACATTCATGCTTAGAATATGGTACAAGGGTGATTGGTTGAAAGAAATATTTGGTTCAGCCCAATCTATGGTCGGGTGGTATGTGGTAGTCCCTGACTGTGGCAGTACCTGACTTGGTTGGATTTGCATATGATAATAAGAGATAGTTTTCTCTTGTGTTTTATGTGTAAAAGTACTTGTTATTATGTGGCTTAAATGGTTTTTCTACTATTATTATTTTGTTGGCTATACGCATGGTTTATGACATTTCTTAGTCATGTCTCTCATAATGTTTTGATTAGTGAATGAATGAATGATTAATGTATGACCTAATAGATGATATTGCAACTATTATGAGGGGGGAATCAATCCTTCTTGATGATTCTAACATAATTATGAGACCCCTATGTTCATATATGTTGTTATGACCTATAGATTACATATTCATGATGTGTTTGAAGGAAGGTCTGAAAAAGTTGTTAGGGGTCAGGTCATGTCCTTATTCAAATTTTTACAATTTTAGCCTTGTTTCATTGTTATTTATCATTTTCTGGAAGTTTCGTGGACTTCTATACAGAGGTCTAATCCCTAACCCTAGAAAAGTGACTCGGAATCCCGGGTCACTAGCATAGAAATGTCTGAAAAATATTGTCGTCGCATGGGTGGCTTGTCACAGGAGCAGATTGATGCTTTCAGTTGCTTGGAGGGCTTTTCATGGGAGCGACTAGGGGTCTAGTTTAGTAAAAAGCTAAGTTGGCTCAGGGGTTGAGCACCTATAGTGGTTGGTTGGCTCTTAGGGGTCTTGTAGCACAAGAGGAAGATCTATAAAGTGGTTTTCCGTCGGTTCCACTTACTTAAGGTTATCTAGGAGGTTGGATCATATAATATTAACTCTTTGTGACATGTTTACCTTGGTAGACTAGTAACTTGGGTAAATGTCGGAGGAGGGTGTTACATCTTCCTTCCTCAATATATATCTCCCAATATATTATGTCGTTTTTACTCAATGTATATCCCCCAATATGAACCCACGTGGTATGGTATTTCTCCCCCAATGAATCCCTCGTGTTTTATAGGGCGTTTATTCCTTTTGGAAGCTTCACTAACTCCCAAGTCTTATTTTTCAACAAAGAATCCATTTCTTCCTGTAGGAATTTACAGGGTAAGTTCCTCAGACAGAACACCAAAGGACACCACTCACAAACAGATCACAGATCAATACACTAGTATTTTGACGTGGTTAAAACCCTCAAAGAGGGAAACAGTCCACGGCCTGAGCCAACGGCCACTTCAGGCAATTTATTAATAAAAGAATGAAAATTTACATAAGCTTCTCTCGTGAACGGTTAACCTACAAATGACCCTCCATGTGCTTTAAATAGAATTCATGGATCAATCGGGTGTTAAGCCACGGATCAAGTGTCGGTAATACCGAGGAGAGAATGAACCATCGGATCACTACATATTGTGATCGTCGGATTGTAAGTTACAAATGTACATAGTAAAGAAACACACTTTACCTAACTCTATACTAGACCAAGTTATACTTAACTATTCCTATGTGTCGGAATATCCTAACACTTCCTCCATTGCTTTCTTCCGCTTTTCACTACTTTCCACTTCACAAGATTCCTGAAAACAATTAGGTTCTCCTTAATTAGTTAGCAAAATATAATTTGAGGGTGGATGCCTTGTTGAGGGCTTTGAGGTTTAGTAGACTTGTGAACCAACTATGGTGGTGTGTTTTCCACTTGAATCTCTTGTAATGGTTGTGGCAAGCTTTCTTCTTCTCGTGGTCCATCATGTTCTTGAGTTTTTTTGCTGGATTCTTCCAATGGTGGAATATTTTCTTATTGTTCTATACACCTATCAATAATTTTCTTGACCTTTGTTTCATCCGCAAGCATTTTATGCATCTCAAATTCATTAAATATTGTATCCCTTCTTCTAACAATTTTGTGATTAACTGGATCCAATAAATGGTAACCAAATTCACCATCCACATATCCTAGAAAAACACACTTCCTTGATTTCTCTGATTTGCTTCTATTCTCTTTGGGAATATGCATAACTGCTTCACATCCAAAAAAATAGGGGAGAATAATCTATCTTTTCACCTGTCCAAACTTCTTCACAAATACCATCATTTAGGACTATAGAAGATGAGTGATTGATGAGGTAACAAGTTGTCCTTACTTCTTCTGCCCAAAAATGCTTTTCCAATTTGGAATTTGGAAACATACTCCTTACCTTATCCATAATGGTGTGATTCATCCTTTCTGCAGTACCATTTTGTTATGGAGTACCAGGCACAATCTTCTCATGTTTAATCTCAAACTTATTACAATAATTCTTGAATGCATTATAGAAATACACCCCACCATTATCGGTTCTCAAACATTTGAGAAATTTATTAGTCTCCCTTTTAACAACAACATGAAATTTCTAAAATATCTCAAATACATCACCTTTAATTTTCATAGGGTAGGCCCAAATCTTCCTAGATTCATCATTTATGAATGTGACAAAATATGAGGCTCCTCCTAAAGATTTAAGACTCAGCGGCCCAAACACATCAAAGTGTACTAATTTCAACAAATTTATTTTCCTTTCATGACCACCTCTCATAAAAGAATCCCTTCTTTTCCTACCACAAATACAATGTTCACAAAGATCAAGTTCATAGGATTTCAAACATATAACTATATTTTTACCAACAAGAACTTTTAGGCCCTTTTCACTCATGTGGCCCAAGCGCTTATGCCATAACTTCACCGAGTTTTCTTCTTTTGCAACAAAAACTGCATCTGATATCTCTATGGTTTCCCTCATTGCATACAAGGTTCCTCTCTTGGATCCTTTAGCCAACACCAATTACCCTTTAGTAATTTTGTAGCCACCTTTCCCAAAGGTTGTGAAGTAGCCTTCATCATCCAAACATCCCATAGAGATCAAACTCATACACATCTCTGAGGACATGCCTAACCTATTTCAGCAAGATACCTTGTCCATCATTTGTCTTGATTCAAACATCTCCCACTCCAACAATATTAAAAAAATTATTATTTCCTAAATGTACTCTACCATGACCAACTTCTTCATATGTAACACAATTATTTTTACAAGGGGTCACATGGTTGGATGCTCCAGAGTGAAGTACCCAATCAATGCTACTGCTAGAAATATATAAACAAACTTCTTCTATTGAAACAATAAACTTCTTCTTCTTCTTCTCACCTTCCTTTGTATTGCTTGATTTTTTATTTGTGTTTATTGATTTATGTTCCTTATGCTCCTTCTGTTCCTTCTTCCAAAACCAACAATTCTTTTTCTTATGTCCCACTCTTCCACAATGAAAACAAGAGAGTCTTCTTGTTCTTGATTTCGATCTACTTATTGATTTTTAATGCTCGTCTACCACGTTCAATTTTCCTTCCACGATCAACTAATATGAGAGCTTCTTCTCCCTCGTTTTCCACAATTGATTTGTGACACAACTCCTCGTTCATTAAACTGTTACTGGCATCATCAAACTTCAACACACTTCAGGGTCCCTGCAGGGTGTTGAAGTGTTGATAACTACTATTAAATTCTCCTTATCTAGCATAGAGCACAATAATAAGATGGCTCTAATCTCGTCATCCAAAATAATTTTGAGAAAGAAAATCTAACTTGTGATTATATTAAACTTGTTCAAATGCTCCCCCACTGAAGTGCCTTCCTTCATATTGAGATTGTGCAACTTCTTCATTAAGAAGACTTTGTTCGATGTCGTGTTCTTCTCATATAGATCATGCAACGCTTTCCATAATATTTTTGTTGTCTTCTCTCCGTTGACGTTAAAATATACGTTCTTTGGCAAATACTGACAGATTGTGGCGATGGCTTTTCTGTCCAACTTATTCCATTATTCGTCCATAATGGATGAGGACTTCTTCACTACTCCCTCAACAGACAAATATTGATCCTTTAAAATCAATATGTTCTCCATAACTGAACAAATATTCACCACAGAGAAAACAAGATTTAATATAAAAAAATTACTCAGGCAAAATGGGGTTTACTTGGAAAACCCCATTTTGGGAAAAAACCATTGGGAAAGGGTTTAGTAAATTTTTATTATCACCATGAAAACCTTCATACATTTCATTCACACCCCTATATATACAAATATTTGGGAAAAAACCATCATAAAAAAGTTTAATAAATTTTTATTATCACCATAAAAATCTTCATACATTTTACTCACACCCCTATATATACAAATTTCTCATTACAATACAATAGGTACTAACATATAACAAGATTGGTAATAGCATTGATTTGCATAAATTCTTAATTTTTGAAAACTAAAGAAAAAGTCACCAAAACTCCAAACTTATTAATCATAAACACAAAATGTTAAAATAACTTACTTATTAATTTTTTTTTTTGAATTTTCTTAAAATTCAATTACTCAAAATTAATATAAATAGATAGTAATTATTTACATTCATCATTATTATATATAATAATAACATGGATACAAATTAAATTAACATTAATATATTATTATAACTAGTTGTATTTAGTGAGATTTTTTGGAAGCTTTTCAGGTGGGTTTTTCCAATCTCATTTATCTAAAATCTGATAGGAATTTATTGCAATCACAAGCTTGATGGATAATCCGTGCATATTATAAGTGCTCTGAGAGTTTTTCAGAGTGTTGAATCCATATATAGTGAAAAAAACCAGTTTAAATAATACAATTCAAAATTTCACCTCAAAATTTTCAGCCAAATTTTAGCACCAAAAAATCGAAAAAATCACACTAAAAACAACTCCTTATTATAATCTCTTAATATTTAATATATTCAAATATTTTTATTTATATTTTATTGAGAATCTTTACAAAAATAAATTGAGTAGAATATAAATTACATAACATGACCTTTAATCCATCAAATTGTAAAACAACTCAACTCCACAATTTCGGTATTAACCTATAAACAAAAGTACCAAAAGTCATGAAATCTGTGTTAAGTTCACGTTTCTTCTTAAATAATAAATCTTTTATCATTCAACGATATGGAATGAAAATGTTTAAAATAAAAAACGTTTTATCAAATCATTATTATATTAATTTATTAATTGAATTTGATTAAATTAAAGCAGCTTCTTTTATTAAATAGAGTACAGTAATGAGCAATGGGAGGTTACATTATAGTTTTTGGTTTGCATATCGGTGAGACATCGATTTCGTGCTTATTTTTAATATATTATTATTTATTATTATTTTTACTTTAGAATTATAAATATTTCAACGAAAACATCGGAAACAAATTTCTCGGCAAGGCTGGAAGATTTTTTGACTTAGGAAAGTTGTGAGATTGAAATGCCTATCTTTATTATTAAATAATATTTTCAATATTTGAATGAAAACACCGGAAACAAATTTTATCAACAAGGCTGGAATACTTTTTGACTAATGGAAGTTATGAGATTAAAATGCCTATCTTTATTATTAAATAATATTTTCAATATTTCAACGAAAACATCGGAAACAAATTATTATTTCAATAATTTCAATATTTCAACAAAAAAATCGGAAACAACGACCTCACAAGTCACAGGTACTATTCCTTCTTCGAGAGGAAACCTTTCATTGTTGATTCATTTGAGTTTTGCTAAAACAAACTTCCTGGTCATATTCCACAAGAATTGGGTCACCTCACCCGTTTGCAAGGACTTGATCTTTCTGAAAATGATTTGTCACGTTGCATTCCCACATCTTTTTCAAATATGTTTAACTTGAAGCTTCTCAATTTAGGGGTAAATCAACTTAGTGGAGGGATCCCAAAGTTTATTGGAAATCATTCTAATCTATTAGAACTTTGGTTAAGTGTGAATCAGGTGAGTGGAAGTATTCTTATAGAGTTGGGTCTCAAAGATTTATTATTGAATAACAATCAACTTTATAGTGGTAATGCTACAAACATGCTTTTTCTTATAGCTCTTATTAATTGTTCTCACTTAAATAAATTATGGTTGCACCACAATAAATTAAGTGGTGTATACTTTCTACCAATTTGTCTATGTTATCATTATCACAAAATAAAATACAAGGAAACATCCCTCCACATAGAGGCAATCTTAGCGGCCTAACCTTATTAAATTTAAGTTAAAATCTTCTAAATGGTAATGTTCCACGATTAGGAAAACTTGAAAAAATAGAAATATTGTATTTAAGTAACAATAAATTAGAAGGAAACATCCTTAATGATTTTGAAAGCTTACACCACCTTGGTCTCTTGGACATTAATGGTAATAGTCTCTCTGGAAATATTCCAAATTCCCTTTCACACCTTAAACAAATAATAAGACTCCATCTCCATCACAACAAGTTATCAGGGAGCATACCTTCCAACTTGTTAGATTGTATAAATTTGGAATTGCTTGACCTATCTCACAATAGGCTCTCAGCTTACACCACCTTGGTCCCTTGGACATTAGTGGTAATAGTCTCTTTGGAAATATTCCAAATTCCCTTTCACACCTTAAACAACTAAGAAGACTCCATCTCCATCACAACAAGTTATCAGGGAGCATACCTTCCAACTTGTTAGATTTTATAAATTTGGAATTGCTTGACCTATCTCACAATAGGCTCTCTGTAAGTATACCACATGAAATTGGGAAACTTTCTAATCTACAGTTCTACATGAATTTGTCATAGAATTTGTTAGAAGGTTCCTTTCCCATGGAGATTGTTAAAATTGCAATGGCTCAAGCTATAGACATTTATGTCAATCAATTGACTGGGGCAATCCCTCCTACACTTGGAAGTTGCAGCGAACTACAATTATTGAACTTATCTTATAATACCTTCCAAGGGTCTATTCCAGATTCACTTGGAAATGTACAAAGTCTTGCAAACCTAGATCTATCTTCCAACTCCTTATCAGGTGCAATACCATTGGCCACTCTCAAGAATTTGAAAATGCTTCAAAGGTTGAATTCATCTTTCAACAATTTCATTGGGGAAATTCCAAAAGGATGGTTCTTTGCAAATAGAGCAATTGTCATTTCCTTAATTGGAAATCCTAGCCTTTTTGGACCACAAATTACCTGCATGTCAAACCCCAAGAGGTCATTTTGCATTTGTGAAAAGAGTGATACTTCGAGTGAGTGGAGCTACTGCTTTTATACTATGTTGCTTACTTTTGGGATTCCTTTTGAAAAGGAATATGCCTATGCAAAACTTTGATTTCTCACAATCCATTTTGCAAAAGTTAGAGCACGAAAAGATCTCATATCAAGAGCTTCACATAGAAACTAATGGATTTTCCAAGGCCAACTTGCCGGGAATAGGGAATTTTGGCTTAGTTTATAAAGGAATTTTGAGTGATGGCACACTTGTTGCTGTGAAAGTTTTCCAATTGCTAAAAGACAATGTTGAAAAGAGTTTTAGAGCTAAATGCAGTGTCTTGCAAAAGGTTCGACATCAAAATCTGGTCAGAATCATAACCTCATGTTGCAACATTGATTTCAAAGGATTGGTGTTCAAATTTATGTCTAATGGAAGCTTGGAGAAGCATTTGTATCCTAATACAAATGACAACAATGGTGAAGATGCATGTGAAATGGGACTAAAAACAAGATTGGACATTGCAATATATGTGGCCCATGCCATTGAATATCTTCATCATGATTCTTTTGTGTAGGTAGTGCATTGTGATTTAAAACCCAATATTGTTCTTATTAATGAAGACATGTCAGGGCATGTAATAGATTTTGGTATTGCAATATTCATTGACAAAACCTCTATTGAGTCACTTACTTCAACAATTTCTTTGAAAGGATCTATGGGTTGTATTGCACCAGGTATGACATTTAGAATGTTAAATGTTTACTTATCATTTCTAAATGTCTCATCAACATTTTTGTTTGGAGCAATAGGGTAAAATATGATGAATGTTATCTTTAATGTAGAGTATGTAATATATGAACCATTGTCTACCAAAGGATATATTTACAGCTATGGCATTTTGTTATTGGAAATGCTTACCAAAAAATCACCAACTAATGATATGTTTTCTGGAGACCTAAACTTGCACAAGTGGGTAAATCTAGCCTTTCCAAGCAGAGTTAAGGAGGTAATTGACCACAACCTTCTTAGGGAGATGGATGGAGATGAATTTGAGGAAAATAATGTATTAAATTGCATTTTTCTCTTATATGGGTTGGTTTGGTTTGTTCGAAAGATTCACCCAATGAATGGCCAACTATGAGAGATGTAGTAATGGTATTAGAGAACCTTAGAAATGATTGGGGGAAAATGTAGTTCCTTCTAGGAGATTACGACAAAGCATGTCTAATTTGCTTAGCAATACAAATGCAACAAGGAGTGATACACATGCATCAAATGTGCATAGTTCTTCTTCATTTTTATTTGTCAAACTTGCAATACGAGAAGATTTAGATATTGTCATTATTGATATAGTTACACTTATTTTATTTTTTAACTTATATTTGTTGAAGGAAACTTTATTAGTATTTATATTGTCATTATTCATACAATGACATTTTTTTTTAACTTATAACTGTTGAAGTAAACTTCTATTAGTATTATATCTATATGGCAGCGTTGTCAAAATACAAATTATATGTTTTTGTGACACAATATTATGTGAATTGCAATTGTAAATTGGTTTATTTTATTAGCCATTCATAATATTAATCTTTTTAATTCTCTAAAAATCAATTCCATTATTAATTTCTTTATATATGAAAGGACATAATTATAAAAAAAAATCATTTATAACTTATAAACACATTTTTTAGCGTAATGAATTGATTTTATGAATTATGTTGGAGATTAATTATACTTTTAATATTCTTTTTAACTGTTTGACCAAACTTTTGTTAACGTTTACTATCTATTTGTGATTATTAATATAAAACTTAAATGATTTAATAACACTTTATTAACTAGATGAAATTCATCTATTTCTTAATGTGATTTATTATTATCATTATCCATAATGTCAATATTCATATCTACAAAATAAAATCCTCTCACAAAAAGCCATATGCAATTAATTGCATTATCTTTAGAGCTCAAATGAATGGATTAATATTTTAAATTCAACCATAGTTACTTGTTTATGTCATTAACAATAGTTCAAATGTTAAATTCCCAATTAAATGTGATTTTTTTAATTTTCATGTAAATCAAAATGATGAAACATCATTAACAATCTTATTCTTTTAAACATTTAATTTGATCAATTTAAATTTTAGTTGTATATAATTTGTTTAAATTGTCAATCAAATTTTAAAAGTTGAAATCTAATTTTAAATATGATTTTTAATTGTTTATAAATAAGATTAGTGAGTCACTAATGGAACTTTATGTTGTATTATATAAAATGTATTTTTTAAGTATACAATTTTGATATAAAATCATGTTGAAAGACGTGAAAATTTATATTATGAAACTATGAATTATTATAATTTTAATAATTTCAATTTTTTTCAGTTATATTATAACTATATCATATATAAATTTTCTATATGCATAAATTGTTTGAGACATGCTTAAGAGATGTCCTTACCCTTCAACCCTTCTTGTCTTCAAAGGACTCTTGTTGACAATGCAAATATTTGTCTTCTTCTAGTAGGGCTTCTTATATTCTAGTGAACACTTCATTTTGATAGTTAATATTATTGATAAAACAATGAGATATGGAAATTGAAATTTTATGCTATGCTCCTATTGATAAATTAGTGATTGATGATAGCTAAGTTTATCCTCTCTAGTTTCAAATGGATAGAGGTTTGTTGAATATGGTATAAATATGCTATTATTTCAAAATCGTAGATCACATATATTTCATTTCTCGAATTTCTAAGTAGAATGTTCATTGAATTTATCTCAAAATACCTTATTAGGATATATTCCAAATTCAATTGGAAAATTACAGTCTTATGAAATTAGATCTTTCTTCCAACTCCCTATTAAGGATAATTTTGTTTACTCAAGGATTTGAAAATGCTTCAATATTTGAAATTATTTTTCAAGAATCTCATTGGGGGATTCCAAAAGGAGGGGTTTTTTTCCCAAAAAAACAATTTTCTTGTCCATTATAAATCCTATCTTTTCAAACCACAAGCATTCCAATTACCTATCTCTTAAACAACAAGAGGTTATTTTGCATATGTGAAAGAGTATTATTGCTAATGAGTGGAGTTATTGTTGTTATACTCCATTGTCTACTTTTTAGATTCATTTGCAAAGGAAATAGTATGCAAAATGTTGATTCCTTGCAACATATTAAGTTAGAGTAGAAAAAGGATCTCGTATAAGGGGCTTCATGGAGCAATTAATGGGTTACAAAAGCCAACTTGTTAGGAATCCGAAATTTTGGTTAATTTATAAAGGAACTTTGAGTGATAGCATAGATGTGGCTATGGAAGTTTTCTAGTTGCAAAAGGCAAGGTTGAAAAGAGTCCTCGATTAGAATGTAATGTTCTACAAAATGTTTAAAATTGAAATCTGGTGAGAATCATAACTTCATGTTCCAACCACCATTTTAAATATTAGTGTTCCGATCTATGTCTAATATAAGCTTGGAGAAGCATTTGTAGAGATGACAAGAATGATGAAGATGTATGTGAACTGACATTGAAAAAAAATAGATATCGTCGTAGATGTGGCCCATTCCATGGAATACTTTCATCATGATTCTTTTGTTCAAGTAATGCATTGTTATTTAAAACCCAATAATGTTAATTTCGATGAAGACATGTTGGGCTATATAATAGAATTTGGTATTGCAAAATTAATTGATGCAAACCCTACTAACACATTTCAACGCTTACTTTGAAAATATCCATGGGATAAAATGTGCCAAATACAACATTTTAGAACATTAGTTTTTTTTTTTATCATCAACAATTTTTTACACATTAGTCAAGTAAAATTTAATGAAGGTTAACTTCAATGCAGAGTATGGATTAAGTGAGATATTGTCTACCAAAGTAGATATACATAGCTATGACATTTTGTTATTGGAAACGCTTACTAGAAAGCAACCAAATAGTGACATGTTTTTTGGAGAAGCAAACTTGCACGAGTGATGCTAGTGTTTCAAAACATAGTGAAGGAAGTATTTCACTTAAGTGTTTTTAGTGAGGTGGATGGAGATGAATTTGAAGAAAATAATGTATACAAATAACTTCTTTACTATGAGTGTGTTTTCTTTCTCAAAAAAATCACCCAATGAATGAACAACTATGAAGTATGTGGTAATGGTATTCAAGAACCTTAGAAATGATTTGGGGGGAAATGTAGTTGTACTAGGAGATTGAGACAAAACATATCTAATTTCCTTAGCAATACAAATGCAACAAGGAGTAATACACGTGCATCAAATGCTCATAATTCTTCTACATTTTATTTTATGAAAATTACATTTCTGATGAGTTGTGAAATTATGACTTTTTGCTAAGAAATTACCTTGCTTTATTTTGATCAAACCATCCATTTTCCACCTTAAATTATCATAAAGCCTTGTATATGCATATAGAACATCTCAAGGTATGATTGATATTAATATTTATCTTATTATCACTTTTAGACTAGAATAAAGGATGTTTTAAGAGTTGTTTTAATATATTAGGTATGTATGGAATAAAAGGGGTGCTAACTTAAGTGATCGCATACATAGAACCATCAATTATTACTGGGTGCCATGTTTTGAATCAAGGGACCAACAATGCAATAATAAATTAGCTAAGAAATAGGTGGCATGATGTTCATATTGGGAGAACTCACAGATCTTCCACATGGAGAGGAGCAATGCCAGATTTAGCGTATGGCGAGAAGCATAGTACACAATGCCGCAATCTCTTGCATACCATTGTGGGAGATGATAGATTTAATTTTATTTTTAGTTGAATCATTATGGATAGATTCAATCTGAACTCGAGTTGGATGCTATGTTGTCTAATTTTCACATGGATCGTTATGCAACCAACTAAAGCACGCATGATATTCCTTGGTGCATAACAGTCTTTATGTTGTTGAGGATGAAGTAGTTATTTCCGATTGGAGTAAATTTTTAAGCTGCCTCTTTATTTAGGCACAATATTTTACATGTGACAAAATTGTATTAGCAAAGTTAGTTACCATTCCTAAATTACGAACGGTCTCTTGAACCATTGTCGAGATGTATATTCCCCTTTTTCTTATATAAATGTGTACTCTCAAGATATGCATTATAGATAGTATACAATGTGCACATGCTCTGTAATTTTGGTGCCTTTAATATAAAAGCTTCTTTCCCGTGGATGTTGGCCTGACCTCCAATTTTGGTGCCTTTCTTATGTTGACCTGACCTCCAATGTTCTGTTATGGAGATGAGGTATAATTGTTTTTACCATTGTTGAACTCCCCAATAACAAAAATAGACAACACCATTCCATTCATCTCATTGAAACCTTTCCAATGATATAAATTTTATCTCGATCTGACTTACAGATCAAAAGATATGACCATTTTAAGATAGTCCATTAAAGCCTTACCACGTCAGTAGTGGTCCATGAATGTCACCCATGTAGCACATTATGTGATGCCTGCATGGAAACACTTCCACCATGGAATATTCACGTGGAAAGGTCTCTCTTCACATATAGTCATTAGTCAACCCGTTAAGAGAAACATTATGTAATTTCATCCAGAGCCCCGACCTATAACCTAGAAAACCTCTTAATCAACAACTCTACCTGACTAAGATAATGGGGTTGACTTGCATCTGACCCCAACTACCCCAACCCCAACCTAGCCTACCCCAACCCTAACCTCGCCTAAGCCTGACCTATATTCAGCTCACCAGTTCTCGGACCATCAAAGCGAAGACTCTATATGTCTGCATTTTTTCTGGCATGGGACCTTCACAGTGATTCTCAACCTATTCTATGGTCGTTTACAGGAAAACGTTTTGGTGTTTTTTTATGCATTTATATGGATGGAACCACTCAAGATTCAACTATGTGCCAAGATATGAAACTTTTCACTTCATATATATTTTTTGAAATCCATTATTGTGAAATTCATGGCTCAATTCTTTCATGCTATTAAAAAAATATGTTTGAGGCACATGAATAATCTACCCCTAGTGCCACTAGGACAACAATAAATCTTGGGCCAATAACATGCCTAGAAAACACACAAAACTATGCATCTAAGTGCACTTCAAAAAATCACAAGGAACTTAACTAGAACCCAATCACAACATAAATATGCATTCCTTTCAAATCACCAAAGCTCACATACACAGAGCATATGATGGAATTTAGAAGCATTTCATTCTAGAAAATTGTGTGCATCAATGTAATGAAATAAGCACAAAGATTCAAATATCTCTTATACTTAGGCCATATACTTATCTCTCGACATAGAACCAATGGAATAAAACTAGTCGACTACAACCAATCAACATAGCATGATCAGGCAACGTTAGTTGAAGACAACCCACACCAATCGACTTACCTTAACTGGCTAAGACCCATTGGAATGAATCAAACCATCTGACTCACATCTATTGGATAGAATCAGTCAAATCAAATTAACCCAATATGAACACAAGAATAATTCCACTACAGTGAAGGTATTCAAAGCATATTCAATACATTTTTCATTCTAGATTCATATCCCTAATCATTAATCTAGTCAATTAACAACCCTGTGTTGACCTATAATCATAACACATGAAACATAAGTAAATGAGGATACATCAATCCTATAGGAATGAACCATCCCTCATCCATAGTACATAACTTTAACATAGTACAGGAATTCACACTCTTCAGCACATCATAATCGTTAAATGAACATATTCAACTAGTATCATTATAGGCATTAAATCCACACATTAAACATATGCATAGTAGTAAAAGTGCAATAACTTGAGTAAATAGATATCTTGTATTATGAGTTAGGCTACTGAGTTTGGGCTTTCAAATCTCCACCCATACTCAAATTGGACTTCATTTTGGCCCTTTCTTGTAGTTAATCACCCCCAAGCTATATTCGAGAGCCTGAGGAGGTTTGTTCAAGGGATAGAACCAATGCTACTAGCTGAAATAGCGACTCTAGAGGACCAACCACATCCACCTTCCAGTGGAATTATTGTAGTCAACCTTTCATAGGTAATCCATAGTTCTACCACCTCCACCCTTCACCTGCTCCATCAAACCAATAGCTCTCCAAAACTTAGGTTGTAATAAGGAATCTAGAGGTCTCCAACCTCCATCGACCAGCCAAACAAGGGAATCCATAGGTCCTCCATATCCAACCTCAATGATACAAGGGAATCCATAGACTTATGTCTCCACCCTCAATTATATGAGGTAACCTAGAGACTTATATATCCACCCTCAATTATATGAGGGAATCTAGAGACTTATGTATCCACCATCAATTACATAAGGGAATCCAGAGACTTATGTATCTGACCTCAATTCTACAAGGGAATCTAGAGGC
This sequence comes from Pinus taeda, assembly GCA_000404065.3. Lineage (NCBI taxonomy): Eukaryota > Viridiplantae > Streptophyta > Pinopsida > Pinales > Pinaceae > Pinus > Pinus taeda. Next base: position 27,964 of record APFE031693898.1, read on the forward strand.
TCCAATACCTCCACCATTAGTGATAGAAGCACAACAATTCCACCCAATAATGGGAGTCCAAAACTCACAATAAAAAAAAAAAAGTAAGCAAAGGAACTTGTTGTAGCTACTACAACCCCTTGCCTCAAACATTTTATCCAATATACTTAAATTATGGCCCCCCCCTTTGCTTTTGAAGGTTTTAATAGGTATTATTATGTCTTGAGTTGGTTAAATCATAGATGAGCTAACTATCATTGAGGGCTATGGTTTCTCATGTTTTCACAAGGCACATTTCCTATGCTGACCTTTGCCTCATTTTGATTTTGATTCTTCTTAATATATTAGGGTTTGTAGAATTGTTGCTTCACGCATGCACCTTGAAGTTTCATACTATCAAGTTATGTATTGCAATATTAAAGTATGGATTTAGTATTGTACAAATGAAGATTCTAGCCTTTTTTTATTTGATCCTCATCGCCTAAATTGTATCTCCAAATTTGAATTCTAATGAGCATTTCATGGTAGTTTGCAATCATGGTAATGGCATCGTCGTGGTAGGAATTGCATTTCATATAATTATTTTCATAAAAGACATTGGAAACATATTTATCACTTGCATTTGCAAAACCATTAAAAATTCTCTCTCAAAGATTTTATGAAACCCATTTTTATGGAAATAGCTTGGTTAACTAGCTTTTGTTTGTAATCTTTTCATCTATTGTACATTCAAATCTTCAACTCATCCAAATGGATCCTAGAAAACCCTCTAAGTCTTCAAACATTCAAAACTATCGCAAAAGAAGAACCTTTTAAAAAGTCGGACTATCGGGAGGAAAAACACAAGGAAATGACCAAAAACAGACTTATCAGTGGTCAAAGGAGCAACACACAGGAGTTGTCAGAACTAGTCGATCAACAATCCAGATCCGATCGGCAAATCGCAATCGGTGGTGGCAGAAGGAGCTTATCGGAGGCGACCATATAAATGTTGTGATAGCGATCGACGGGGTCAACAAGGACCGTCGATGAAGCGCGTAGATCGATGGCCCAGGTTAAACTGCCATATCGCATCGGCATATTACAACGGAGCGCTTTCAATAGCCCGGGTTCTCATGCGATATGCGATTGCAACAAGTCGCATCGCATAGTCGCATCGGAGCAACACCACGGAGCGGGGGCCAATACATACACGACTTGAGATATATATCTAGACCCAACGGGGTTATGAACAATATTCGATATATTTTGGGGTCTAGGAAACAAGGCTTTTCCCATGTATTTTGTGTTTTCGTTAAATATATGAAATACAAAGAACAAAGTGTCGAGCGATGAAACCGGACCCGAAAGGGTTTCTTAATGCTATTGTATGTTATTTCAAGTCTGATATGAGCGCTATTTTCATGTTTTAATGTATTTTTTAATAGAAAGGGAAATCACGATACAAGCAAGATTTCGGGAGGACAAAAGGTGGTAAATGGTTTTGGTCGGGCTCCGCCCGAGCCCATACACTGGCTACCACGTGTCTAGGCTAAGGAGAGAGAAAACCACCCTTATCAAGCGGTTAACCCCTGTACGAAAGAGCTACCCAAAATGAACCACAACTGTTGGATCTAGATCTCCCAATCAATGGTGGAGATGCGATGTCGATATACAGATGGACCCGATAGGAGTTATAAGGCGGATTCAAAATGTTTCAAGTCCCATAAACGGAAATTTGGTAGAGTTTCACAGTTTTGAATGTATTTCTTTGTGTAAACAGAGAATGGTTATTTCAAGGATTTCAAAGGCCCGATGACCCATTCCGTTACAGAACAAGTGGCCACCATCCCTGAAAGCGTTTAGCAATGATTGCTAACGCTCAGAGGGGGATCTGAGCGAACAGAGGTCGGGAAGCCAGAGAGCCCGAGAAGGAGATAGTGCCGATTGGCTTTAAAGCCACATAACTAACATAAATAGAAACAGGCAGTGCTGAGACAGAGCAAATAGAGACATAGGGTCAGTGAGCAGAGTTTGTGTACTCAGGGAGACTTGGGGGATCCAAGTAAAGTCTTATTGTTTTGTATTTGTTGTGTGAGGCTCAAATTGAACTCACTATTGTAAAATTCTATTTTTGAAGACATAATAGAGAGGTCACCACTGAAGGCTGGACCAAGAGATGTAGCCCAAGAGTGTTGGGTGAACTCCTTATTAAACTTGTTGTGTTTATGTGTGTTGTCTATTATGTTCTTTAACTGCTTCATTGTCTATGTATTTCACAATCTTATCGATCCATTGCACAAAGTAACATAGGAATATCCATGCACATAAGTTCGTAATACCTTAATAATTGTCAAAGATCTCATTTTCAGATCAAGTGGTATCAGAGCTTTAGGTTTGCTAAGGTTAGAAAATCTTGTGCTAGATTGTTGAATGCTAACTAGGTCAAAGATCAAAATAGGAGAAGGAGAACTGGTTGAGGCTAACCTAGAAATTGGAAGAGTCTATCCTCGAAGGAAAATGGCAGAAGAAAGAATCAAAATCTCAGTTCATGGAAAGTTTCATGACCATGAGAGCCATGGTAGAAGATATGTATCGAGAATTTAAGAAAGGCCGAGGGGAAATCCCTTCAGCATCTCAAGCAGGCAAAGGAGTAGAGGATCCTATTCTATTTGCCCATTCAGAAGGCAAAGGGAAAGGGGAAGAGCCTCCTCCATCAACACCTCCTTCTAGCCCTAAAAATAAAAAGAAGAAAACATATTTGATTAAATTAGATGTAAAATTTTATTTGCCAATATATGATGGAGAATTAAATGCAGAAAAGCTAGATAACTGGATTAGACAGATTGATGTATATTGCAAGGTGCAGAACATCTATTCAGAAAGGAGAAAGATTCAGCTGGCCAGCCTTCACCTTGGAGGAACTCCCTTAGTGTGGTGGGAAGGAAAGAAACAATATGATTTGAAGAATCATGGTAAAATTCTTTCTACCTAGAGTGAATTTGTTTCTGCCATTAAAAAAAAATTCTATCCACTAGCTTATATGCAGCAAGCTATGATGAGTTGGAAAACTCTTCGCCAATTAAAGGGGCAAAGTGTACAAAGCTATACCCAAGAATTTAGAAAAAGAGCTTTAATTCTAGGCATTTCTCTAGACTCACCTGAAACTTTGTTGAAGTATGTAGGTGGTCTACATAACTATTTGAGGCACAACATTCTCATGTTTAACCCTACTAGCATATATGAGGTATCTGTTCAGGCGACACATCTAGAGGCTAAAGGCAAGAATGTGAACCCAGAGATTGGGAGATCATCAAAACCCACTGCAAGCAAGATCAAGGAAAAGAAGAAGCAAAACTGGAAAGAGAGGAAGGCGAATGTTGTACAGAAAGGAAAACCTTCATGCACTCACTGTAAGAAGGATGGACATGATGATGAACATTGCTGGTATTTACATCTATAGCTGAAACCCAAGAAGTTTGATGGCAAGAAGAAGAAGACTGCTGCTATTATTCAGAAACATTTGGGGTCAGACTCAGGGGATGAAACAACAGCCACAGCCACAAGTATAAAAGATAAAATTTTTGAAGCATCTACTAGTAATTCTACACAATCTATTGATAATGAAGAAAATGAGAGGATAATACATGATATTTTTCATATTAGCGTTATTTCCAAGCATCAAAAGATTGATACTTTATTTGATAGTGGATCACAAGTAAACTTGATTTTTGAAGCAATTGTAAAGAAGTTGGGATTACAAACCACACCTCACAAGAAGCCATATCCATTAGGTTGGGTATGTGATAAAGCAAAGCTACAAGTGACTAGGCAATGTAAACTTACGTTTGCTATTGGGTCAACATTTGTAGATGAGGTTAACTTAGATAAAGTTCCCTTGGACATATGTGGAATTGTTTTAGGAAGTCCTTACTTGTATGATAGAAAAGCCATTTTATATTGAGTTGAAAATAAGTATCAACTCACCAAAGATGGAATAGAATATATTGTAAGAGCTCATAAACTCAAAAATAATTACA
>APFE031693898.1:66705-101075 GCA_000404065.3 Pinus taeda
GCCAGGTCCTTCCAGTCCAGCTCTCTCTGAGGAGCATTTAGAGGAGTGACATTGAGTATTTCAGGGGTCTCCATGTTTTATATGCAGTGCCGCTTTTAAAACAATGAATTCTGATGGGGACCAAGTTTGACAGGGTTGGTGAATTGTCAGGATGACAATGCTGGGCCTTTTGGAAGGGTTTTGAGTAGCAGGAAGACCTCCTTTATCAGTTTCGGGAGTTATGCAGAAGACCGCGATTGCGCGACTCAGGGTAGGTTTTTAGCAGAAAATGCAGTTTCCCGAGGTTTTCACCATTAAGTTTCAGCTCTGAATGGTCAAATTGGGCAGAGTGTAGTTGGTTTGCCAGTGGAAATTCTGAATTCAATGGTTTTTAATGGTGGTTTTTACAGCAAATTCATAAAAAACTAGTTCGCAGGAGGACGAGGCCGAAATACCTGGTAAACAGAAGTCTGGACTGAAGAATGCAGCTGGTTTAGCGCGTCGGGTGCGTCGAGAATGGTTGCAGGCTGGCTGGTGGCTCGGCGTCGTAAATTTGCATGCAGAGAGCTTCAACAGTTAATTTCAGAAAATTATGAAAAATGGCGAAAATTGACGAAAATATGGCTTTTTGGCCTTTTTGGCACGCTTTATGGATGACGTCAGCATGACGTCATCATGGGGCCCAGGTTGGGTGACGTCATCATGATGTCATCGGGCGACGTGGCGGTCAGCGGTAGGTCCACGGGGGCGGTGAGGTGGCAGACAAGTGTCGCGATATGAGAGGTGGGGTGAGCAGATGTGGTAGTGACGTGCACGGCAGCGGGACGCAATCGTGGACGGGACAGGTGTCGCTATATCGGAAGGGGTCCTGTACGTCGGACGGACTGTCAGGCATCGCTCCGATGCAATCATATGATGCCGCGTGCCCCTGTGCTGATGCTGGCCTGACGTAAGCGTCTGACAGATATCGGAAGGTATCTGTCAGACACGTAAGGCCTTCCGATATTCATATGGGCCATCGATCTGGAGGCGGGTGATCGGACGGTCGTCGTGCGCCCAACCTGCGCGGACGGAAACCGCTCCTTTGGTTAATGTGCAGACGTCGGGATTGCCCGAAATCAACTTCCGCCGTAGATCTGGATCCAGCGCAATCGGACGGTCGTCGGGCAGGCAACCTGCATGGACAATATGTACCAGCGGGCGGGTAATAAACAATCAATTTCTTTTGCGGACGTGGTGGCGGGACCCTCCACGCACTATTGTTCCTTTTGGTGAATTTTTTAATTTTTTTTATGGCAAAAATATTAATATCCGCCAACATTAGAAAAATAAGCCATTCAAAGGATTTTATGAAGTTTCGGGCGCGAATCATGGGTAAAGGCGGAAACTATAGAAAATGAGTGAAAAATGGGTTTTATGAAATGTAAAGGGCCAACAACCCCCCGACCTTAGGATAAGGTGGGGGAAGGGTGATTTTTCAATGTTTTCCGCCCCTTTGGGTTTTTTTAAAGGTTTTTCAAAGGTTTTTAAGGTTTTGAAGGCAAAATGGCATTTTGGGTAGGGAAACTGGTTTGAGGTGGAGCAAAAGGTGAGTCATGGGTTCTTGACTTTGACCAGGTGTCAATTCAAGTCCCAGGGAGAGAATATTATGGCTATAGTGCCAGGGAGGGGATATTTATGCATTGTGGGGTTTATACACCATGGTGTTTATAATACTAGGGATAAAGGGATATAGGGAGCTAAGTAGTAGAGTTAGTTATTAATATGGAGGGAACATATGAGTGAGAGCTAGCTCGACCAAGTTTTCTTTGAAAATAACTTGAAACTAGGAGTAGTTCAAAATGAAAAAGATTTTTTGCACAAGAAATGTGGCTTATCAAAGTCATAAGAATGTAAAACATTTGAATTTCTATGCTTTGTGCAACTTGGGGAAAGGGTGTTAGTAATGAGTGATTTACAAATGAGAAACAAGGGAGTTAGTCATGCTCCAGAGTGCTGCTCTTTCTGTAGATGTTTCAACAACTTTGATTTTGAAAGAGACACCATTTCTGCAACCCCATCTACCTACCCAACTAGTTTTCCTAGCATTTTTTGTTCCTTCTTGGAGGGTGCACTTGGACTTGCAAACCCTTTGAATGCCTTTTCTTTTTATTGGCTTTTTCTCACATTCCCTATCTAATGCAACCCTTATTCCTTCCAAGGTCCCAGATTAGACAGTTGGGAACCTTTTTTTCTCTACCTATCTATTGATCTGCCAAGATTAAACAGTTTGGCCAGATATCATTCTCTATTCTACAACAAGGAAATTGAAAACATGGCATGGTCCAGATTAGACTGTTGGACCAGCCATCAAAATTGAGTTTTTATCAAAACTGATACAGACATTGCCTTCTCAGGGAAATATGAGATCTTTGCAGTTGTCAAAGCAGAGCATATTTGGACCTTTGATATCCAATCATAAAAAATGAAACCTATTGGTATAGGTATCCAACACCTGGAAATTGCTAAACTGAAGAAAGCCTCAAAGGAAACATGCAATCAAGGAAGCTCATTTTAACAAAATGGAGGCCTTGTGGGAAGACAAAACAATTTCAATACCCGAGGTGGTCGACTGTAATGCCCAATACTATACCTGGACAGTCCCTGCAATAAAGGAAGCCAAATTCATCAGAAGATTTAATACGAGACTGAGAGCTGGGATCAGAGTTATGAAGAGGCATGTTGAGGATTTGAAGATATAGCTAAGCCAGCAGGAAAATTTTCCTTAAGGAAATCAAACAGCAAGTAAGGTTATGTCCCAAATTTTGATGATTTACCTTGTTGCAGTTTTTCTTGAAGAGTGATGCATCTCCATTCAGTTTTGATTAGCTTCAGGGCAGTTGAAAAGGACATTTCAATATAAAGAGGCTCAAGACAGTCAAATTTTGGTATTAAAGCTGTGTTTTGTGATTACACAACAGTTTCGTAGCGCGCTATGAAACTGCTGTAGCTGCATAATTAAACTCAGTCGACAAATTTTGAGTAATCAAGAGCAAACTTTTTTGAAAGGGGATTTCAGAAAAGGATTATTTACAATGTGCAAGCAACCAGCAAGGGTAAAACAAGTGGAGGAAAAAGATATATGAACTCTAAGCTTTCTGTTATACAAATGATCACCGCTAGTATTGTCCATGACATTTCAAACAACTTCGAAGAGGTTTTGTCTTCACACAGGTATATAGGAAAGGTCTACAGCACATGAAGAACATGGAACCCCAATATATTTTTGTGTAATCATAGAAGAATAGCATGGATAATTGATTTCAGATATCCTTGAGGAAACCAAAAGCAGAAAAACAAGGGTAGTTTCCTACTTTCCTGCAGCAGTAAAGAGATAAGACATTAAGGGCCAACAAGGAGCTTCAAACATCCACCAAAGCTAAATTGAAGGAGACCACTTGTCAGAGAACTAGATTTGATTGTAATTAATGCTATTACCAGCATGTTGTGGAGTTAGACTCCTAATTGTCTTAGGTTTCTAAAACTTCTAGTTAGCAGTTTGTTGCATTTAATAGTTAGTTAAAGTTTGAATAGGTGTCATAGCAAGCAGAATTCGAGTTCCCCTCATGATGGAGGAGGAACGTCAGCTTTGTAAAGAATTCTATATATAGGAGAGGGAGAAATGTACCTAGGGTTGGGAAAATTATTCAGAAAAGCTCTCACATTGTGTTCTATGTAAAGACTCCGTTTTAGTAATACAAGGTTTGGCTTTGCTTCTCAGGAATCAAAAGGAATTCAAGGTTCAGAATGTATTGTATTGTCCTCTTCTTAGTGTTTGCAGTGGTATGAATGTGTGATTACTTAGAAATCACTGATTGTGCTCTAATTTCCTTCATACATTTATAAATTGTGTTGTCCTATATGTTCTGGTATGTTCTAAATGTGTTGAATTCTAGATGCCCTGACTTCTATGTAAGGCTGATATCATTGTTATGCTGAAGCTATTTTGACTCCATAAGCCCAATGGATAATTTCTAATTGTGTTTCCACCACTTACATTCCTTCGTTTTATTTCATAAGAGTTAGCCATCTTACTCATAATCAAAATTATTAATCCTCTGAGAGAGCCCTCTCAGGTTGAGGAGGCTAAGCCTCAACCAAAAGTAGGTTTGAAATAGTTACTTAAGGTCTACCTGATCAACATCCTATCAAGGTCTGATTTTGAGATAGCATTTTGGTGCGTCTACCGGGAGTCTGAAGATTATTCATTCCCGAAAACAAGGGACTGAACTTCTGAAGGTAGCAGGAGCTCAAAAGACTTTTCGAGGCTGCAATCTACCTCGGTGACTCGATACATTTTCAAAAGTTTAAAAGGTGGCTTTGAGAGGGAGATATACACGGAGCAATCTTGACCCAGATCCACCTACTCCTGTGGACAATCCAAACACCATTTCAAGGAGCAAACAAAGATTTACTGAAACACCAGGTACTCCATCTTTTTCAAAATCTTTGCTCTCTGAATTTTCAAGAAGTCCTGAGGACAAAATAGTTGATGATAAGATTCATGAGGTGTTGTTGAGATCTGAAAACGAAGAAGAACTCATTGGAATTATTTTAGATTTACAAAAAAGAGGGATTGATACTTCGTCTCTAGTGTCACAAAAAGATAAAGAGGAATTTTGGGAAGTTGTCACTTTTGAATTATTGTTAGAAGAGGAAGATTTAAATAAACTCAAAGAACTTGATCCTTTTGAAGTCTTACTCAAATCTAAAACTGGTCTACCTCTTCCAAATTGGAGTACATATGTCAGTGGTTTGCAAAGCCCAAATAGTCCTTTCCGTACCAACACCTTATCCTCTACTTCTACTAGTCCTAGTAGTTCTCAAACACTAGGAAATCCGCTTCATATCAGTTCTGTTTCTTCTGTCCTTTTTGTACCTGCCATCACTATTCCTCAATTAACCATGGCCGTACCTGCTAGGTACGCTCCATTAGCACTCCCCGCTATTTGACATGACCTTCCTAGCAAATATGCTGCTAGAATTCCAACATGGGGTGGGGATGAAGAAATCACAGCAGAAGAACATGTAGACAGATTCAATGATTTTGTTGACAAAGAGGAAGTTGATTATGAGGATCTGAAACTAAGATTGTTTGCACAAAATTTCATTGGAGAAGTTAGAAAATGGTTTAAAGCTCTTACAGCTGGAAGCATTCACAATTGGACAGAGTTTGAAGATAGTTTTCTAAGGAAGTGGGGAAACAAAACTAATCCCATCCAAGCTCTTACTGAATACAATAATCTTAGAAGAGCACCTGATGAAACCGTTCAAAACTTCTCCAAGAGGTTTAATAAGGCATACAATTCCATCCCAGTCCATTTGAAACCTCCTGAGGCCTTGGCACAATTGAGATACGTCGAAGCATTTGATTTTGACTTCTCTCTGTTACTCAGAGAAAGAGACTCTGCTACTCTTGCTGACATGCAAAACGATGCAATTAAAGTAGAGGTGAACATGGTCGCTACTAAAAACTCAAAGATGGGAAAAGCCAAATTGAAAGAAGAAGAGAAACCTTCCTCTTTAGCTCTAGAAGATAGAATTGATTTAATGATGAAGACCATGGAGAAGATGATGGATCGGTTGGCTCTTGGAAATACCTCTTGTCCTCCAGCATAGCAGGAGCCTTAATTTAGAAATCCTCAGTTCAGAAGACCTCAAAATCAACAAAGGCCAAGAGAGAATAGAAATCAACAGCCTGATCCTCCAGTAAGACCTCCTTTCTGGCAGAACTTGGTTGATGAAGAAGATGAGTCTGAAATTCCTGAAGAGTCCATTCATTGTCTTGATGAAGAGGTGTCAGGGATTTTCTTGACTAAGGAAGAACATGATGAGTCCAGTAGGACCAAACAAGGAGAGGAAACTTCAGACTATTTAAAGGGCTATCAACATGCTATCTTTGAAATGCAAAAGCAGTATAATCTCAGAAATAGAAATGTGCCAATTATAGCAAACAAAACACAGCCAAAAAAGGATGCTCCAAAGGTTGTTGAAGACAAGAAAGACAACTCAAAGGTTGTTGAAGGTAAAGATGATTCTCCACCTGGAAAAAAGGATGTTCAAACTCCATCTCCCACTAAAGAAATTGAGAAAATTGTTTCTGTTTTCAACCTTGAGAATGAAATTGTGAAAATCAAAATATCAATCCCATTCAGGGAAATTCTCAAGGTAGAAAAATACAGAAGTAAGATCCTAGAGATGCTTAATTCAGAACCAGGAGTGGCTGATATCTTAAATGTACAAGAATATAATCCTATCATATACTTGGGTCCAAGACTTGAAGATGATCAGAATGATGAATTTCCTCCTTTCTACATAAGCACTAGTATTCATGATATGACCTTACATAATGCTATGTTGGATTCAAGGGCCTCTCATAATATTATGCCCAAGGTAATCATGGAAAGGTTGGGATTACAGGTAACAAGACCGTATAAGGATTTATTCTCTTTTGATTCAAAAAGAGTTCAATGCATTGGTTTGATTAAAGATGTTGTTGTGGGTCTAACACAAATTCCAGCAAAGACAATTGTCATGGACATTGTTGTACTTGACATTCCACCCAAGTTTGGGATGCTGTTGTCAAGATCGTGGGCAGCAAAAATAAAGGGCACAATGAAGATGGACCTTACCTATGCTACTATCCCTGTTTTTGGTGAGCAAAGGAGATTGTATTGGAAAACCAGAATGGCTTATATGGTAAGAAGCAAAGATAAACCCCAAAATTTTCCCATTTATTCATTTGATATTGGATTGGGGTTAGCCATCCTTTTCAATGAATCAGTTGGGGATGAATCAGAGGAGATACTTTCAGAAAATCAACGCCAAGAAAATCAGCAAGAAGATGAAAAGGAGACAATAGGCTGGTGGTCATTATACTTTGATGGATCAGCAGGAAGAGAAGGGGCAGGAGCTGGAATTCGGATCACAAGTCCCAATGATGAAAGTAAGTTTTTCTCCTACAAACTAAATTTTGAAGGCTAGAAACATTGGGCTACAAATCTTTGATTTTGGGCTTAGAAGCTTTGTTAAAGTTGAAGGCTAGAAACATTGTTGTTTGTGGAGATTCTGAACTGGTGATTAAACAAGTGGAAGGTGCTTATCAGACCAAGGATGCAAGGATGAGAGCATATAGAAACTTAGTGTTGGATATGTTGGAAAAGTTTCAGGCCTATTCTTTCACTATCAAAACTAGAGACCAAAACTCTATTGCAGACTCTCTTGCTGTTTCTGCTAGTCTTTTTATTATTCCTATGCACTCTTCTGGAAAATATGAGGTGGAGGTTCGTCATCAACCAGTCATCCCAGATAACATCACTAATTGGCAAGTCTTTGAAGACAATCAACAGGTAAAGAATTTCATTGAATTAAAGGAAGAATTTGAAAGTACTCAAATGGATCAGCAAAATATGTTTGTGGAGTCAAAGGGAAAATCTGAAGTCGTACAACTGAAAAATAATTTAATACCTAAAGGTCTCATTCCTCTTGAGAAACTGTTTCATCAAAATGATGTGTTCAAAGCTCCAAAATTACAGGATGATGAGGAGGAGGTAGAAAGCTGCAATTTAGGGGATTCAATTGTACCTAAGATGGTTAAGATTTCGAAATTTCTTTCAGCTGATATGAAGGCTAAATACATTGAGATGATGAAAAGGTTTATTGATGTGTTTGCATGGAGCTATGCTGACCTAAAACAATATGATTCTTCTATTATCCAGCATACCATTCCTATTAAGGAGAATGAGAAACCTTTCAAGCGGAAGTTAAGAAGAATTAATCCTCTTCTTATGCCATTGATTGAAAAGGAAGTCAAGAAACTCTTTGATGCTAAAATCATTGTTCCAATCAGATTTTCAAATTGGCTTGCTAATTTGGTACCAATTAGAAAGAAGAATGGGGAGATCAGGATTTGTATAGACTTCAGAAATTTGAATAAAGATTCATTGAAAGATAATTATCCTCTTCCCAAGATGGATTTAATTCTACAAAATATTGTTGGTTCACAAAGGATGTCTATGCTTGATGGTTTCTTAGGGTACAGTCAGATTCTTGTGCATCCAGATGATCAAGAGAAGACAACCTTCACAATGCCATGGGGAACATTCATGTACGCCAAGATGCCTTTTGGTCTCATGAATGCAGGGCCCACTTTCCAAAGAGCAATGGATATTGCCTTTGCTGAGGAAAAGGAAAAATCAGTAGTTCTCTATCTTGATGACATCACAGTTTTTTTCAAAGAGAGAGGAAGATCATTGGAAACACCTTGAAAGAATTTTGCTGAAATGTAGAAGGTTTGGTATCTCTCTTAATCCTACTAAAAGTATTTTTTCTCTAACAACAGGAAAACTTTTTGGTCATATCATTTCTAAGGAAGGAATTAGGATTGATCCTAATAGAGTTATTTCAATTCAAAAGTTAGATCTGCCAAGAAGTAAGAAAGAGATTCAATCCTTTCTTGGAAAAGGTAACTTTGTTAGACGTTTCATTCCCAACTTTGTTGAAGTTGTCAAGAATATAACAAAGATGTTGAAGAAAGGAGTGGACTTTAAGTGGACAGCTGAAGCAAAGAAATCTTTTGAGGAGATCAAGAAGGCACTCACACAAGCACCAGTACTTATCAGCCCATATTTTACCAAGGAATTTCTTATCTTTACATTTGCTTCTGAAGATACAATTGCTGGAGTTTTGCTGCAAAAGGGAAATCAAGGTACTGAACAACCTATTTCTTTCTTTAATAAGACATTATCAAATGCTGAATTGAAGTACAATATCCTAAAGAAGAAATCTTACACCTTGGTGAAAGCCATAAAGGATTTCAGAATCTATGTTTTGCATTCTCATATTGTTGCTTATGTTCCAAATGCTGTTATAAAGGATATCCTAACACAGGCTGATCCAGATGGAAAAAGGGGCAAGTGGATAGCAAAATTGTTAGAGTATGACATTGACATCAAACCCACCAAATTAGTGAAAGGTCAAGGCTTGGCAAAGCTAATGACTCAGTCAAATTTGGACTGTCTTGACATTAATTTGAGTACAGAGATCTTAGAAATTTCTGAAAATGAAGAGGAGTTGGTCCAAATAAATGAGAAATTCTTGGTTTCAGAATGGTACAAGGACGTAGCATTTGTTCTATAGCATAATAAAGCCCCTGCTAATCTTTCAAAGTCCAAAGCTCGGTTTGTCAATTTGAAGTCTTTAAAATATTTTGTATATGACCAAAATTTGTTTTGGAAAGATGCAGGAGGGATTTTGTTAAATTGTCTCCTTGAAGAAGAAGCTGATAAAGTAATTGATGAATTTCATAAAGGAGATTGTGGATATTTTTGGCCAACTCTGTTCAGAGATACTTACAAAATGGTGGCTACATGTCATGAATGTCAAATATTTGAGGGAAAAAGGAAACTTATGCCTTTACCATTGGTTCCTATATATGTTGAAGCGCCATTCCAGCAATGGGGATTGGATTTTATTAGGGAAATTCATCCTCCCTCATCAGGATAGCATCGCTAGATTCTCACAGCCACTGATTACTTCACCAAATGGATAGAGGCCATTCCAACAAGGCAAGCTAATGATTCAGTCATTATCTCTTCCTTAGAAAATAATATATTGTCTAGATTTGGATGTCCAATGAAGATTATAACTGACAATGCCCAAGCTTTTAAGTCCAAGAAGATGATTAATTTTTTCCACCAATATAACATCACTCTTGGACACTCTACTGCTTATTATCCGCAAGGAAATGGCCTTGCCGAATCATCAAACAAAAGCATTGTGAGGATCATTAAGAAGGTGCTACAAGAAAACAAGAAAGCTTGGCATTTGAAATTGAAGTATGCTTTGTGGGCTGACTGGATTTGTACAAAGAGATCTATTGGCACTTCGCCATATGAGTTAGTATACGGTGCTGAAGCTATTTTTCCAACATCACTTGGAGTACCTGTAATGAAACTAATTCAAGGGCTAGAAGAGGAACCAAACGCTGTACAAAGGAGAATCAATCAACTTATATCCCTGTAGGAGAAGAGGAATGAGGTATATGACAGTCATCAACAAATTCAGAACATAATCAAGAGAACATTTGATAAGAATATCAAGGAAGTTACTTTTCAGATCCATTATAGAGTGCTGAAATGGGAAGCTAGAATTGAAGAGAAAGGTAAGCACGGTAAATTTGAAAATTTGTGGAAGGGCCCATATCAAATTGCTGCTTTTCATGGAAATAACACTTACATTTTGCAATAAATTGATGGAGAACCATATGCTGGAGGACCTGTTAATGGCAGGTTACTAAAGCATTATCATTGATTGAAATACTATTAGTTTCTCACAACATTGTATATACCCGTTTTATCAGTTTTTCTTTTTGTTGTAAATAATGATAAGCTGAAACAGAAGGCTTAAGCTCGAGGTGAAGGTGCAAGAAGCTGGAAACGGATGCTTGCCAAGCAAATCTATGTTTGTCATAAAATGGATAAAGCATTGGACCTGCGAGTTCTTAGTGTACTACAAGAGCACACTATCCCAAGTGGAGCCACACTGTTATCACTTAAGAAGTGATTACTAAATTGTTCACATTAGTTTGATTGTGAAGGTTAGGCATTAGTCCAAGTTCAGTTCTTCCATGTTCAATGTAGTGTCTAAGTCTTAGGAATCTTGGTGGTATGGTTAAATAAAGGTCAATAATCCGTTCCCACAACCTGCATAGATTCCCTGTATCAAGTTTGTTTTAAGGTTCTTATGTGTTACAAAGCAGTTTAGGTGTTTTCGTAGCGCAAAACCCAGATTTTACACTAGTTGCGCTACGAAATAGGGGATTCGTGCGGATTTGTACCAAATCTTGCTTAGCTATCATATCCATCAAAGTCTGTTATGTTTACATCATCATTTGTCAGCTTATACACTTCGCCTATCATGTCCAACCCCTTATCCTCATCATTAGAGTCGTTAGGTACGTTGGTACGCTCAGATTTCAAGTTTCAAGAAGAGCCAAGTATTCACATTCATGATTTGTGTTTGGGTTCATGCATGAGCAATAAATTGTTAAGCCTTCAATTTGAATTCCCTGAGGATCAAATGAGGCTATTTTCAAGCAAGGAAGCTTTCAAGAGAGGCAGTGATCTAAGATTAAGGTAGTGCCAGTATTTCAAACTTTTATTCCGCTGGAATTTCATGGAGGGGTCTGCAGAAAGAAAGGAGCACAGGTCAGGCAGGTGCTTGAGGAGTGAACCTGAAGGGTTAGACATTATCCTAAAGAAAAAAGAAGTTGAACGCGCATTCAAGCAGGTTGGTTGTTGGAATTTCTGCAAAAAAATTCATGGAGGCCATATGCAAGTCACCAAGGAATTTGCCTTGAATTTCACAGGATCGAATTCGAAAGTTGGGGTGCTTGAATTACCCATCTCTCCAGAGGTCATATCTGTAGTTACTGAAATCCCAAGGGGAGAGGAAAGATGGTTTAAAAATTTCAAATTTGATATGACCCCATGCAAAGAATTTCTGAAGCCAGAGTTCATTGATTCAGATTTAAATAAGTCTGTGCCCAGGAATTTTGTCAAGAACTCATATGCCAATTTACTTACCTGCATACAGAGGTACTTTACCTGTGAGGGGAGGTACCATAAGGTGTATTCATATCACTTCAAGCTTCTGTTGCATTTCATAGGAAAGATATCTCTTGATTTACCTTTCTACTTGTTTCGTAGCCTAGGCAAAATGTGTGACAAGGTTCAACTAAAAAAGGAAGCCTGTGAGACCTCAATGTTTCATCACGGCTTAATTAAATTAATCGTTTTGCATGAGATCCAGAAAGTAGGTAGGGACTGGCCCACATTCATGTTTATGTCCGGTTTTAAGAACGAGACTGGTCTCAGTCCTCAAGCTGCAAAAGATTCTCCAACAACAACTGGCCATCATGTAGAAACAAGATCCAGGATATTTGTCAAATTGAAGGCTAGGAAGTAGGTAAAGGAACCCACCAAACCACTGATAATCCAAGACACACCCCAACAGTCCCAGAAAGAGAAAACTCAAATCAAACAAGGTGTACATGAATCATCTACAGGTGAAGTAGTCCAGAGAAGAATGACAAGGAGCCAGTTAGCTAAGGAAAAAGGCAAGACAGTGATTACTGAGGAAAGCCTAGTTTCAAAGGGAAGTCTTAATGACTTACTGCAAGCTATTGATATTGAAGAATCTCCCTTAGTTTGAGCATATTTGATAGAATCAGGAAAGGACAAGACCAAAAAGATCAAAACCTCGAAAAAGCTCAAGTTTGATGATCCGATTGCTAAATTTGTCTTTAAGCCAAGAAGACCTGTGACGAGGCATTCAAGACAGTTACAAGAGACACTACTAGGAGCATGTGAAACAGAGGAGATAGCACAATTTCATTAAGGACTCGTGACTTCATCAAAAATATCATCTCAGCTACATCAAAAAGATAAAGGTAAGGCAGTTACCCCTCAAGAAGAACATTGTGTTGAAGAGTTAAAAAAGAAGTTGAAATTAGCAAACCTGGAAATTACTAAATTGAAGAAAGCCTCAAGGAAACATGCAATCAAGGAAGCTCATTTTAACAAAATGGAGGCTTGTGGGAAGACAAAACAATTTCAATACTCGAGGTGGTTGACTGTAATGCCCAATACTATACTTGGACAGTCCCTGCAATAAAGGAAGCCAAATTCATCAAAAGAGTTAATACGAGACTGAGAGCTAGGATCAAAGTTATGAAGAGGCAAATTGAGGATTTGAAGATACAGCTAAGCCAGCAGGAAAAATTTCCTTAAGGAAATCACACAACAAGTAAGGTTATGTCCCAAATCTTGATGATTTACCTTGTTGCAGTTTTTCTTGAAGAATGATGCATCTCCATTCAGTTTTGATTAGCTTCAGGGTAGTTGAAAAGGATATTTCAATATAAAGAGGCTCAAGACAATTAAATTTTGGTATTAAAGCTGTGTTTTGTGATTACACAGTAGTTTCGTAGCGCGCTACGAAACTGCTGTAGCTGCATAATTAAACTCAGTGGACCAATTTTGAGTAATCAATGGGAAACATTTTTGAAAGGGGATTTCAGAGAAGGATTATTTACAATGTGCAAGCAACCAGCAAGGGTAAAACAAGCAGAGGATAAAGATATATGAAATCTAAGCTTTCTGTTATACAAATGATCACCGCTAGTATTGTCCATGACATTTCAAACAACTTCGAAGAGGTTTTGTCTTCACACAGGTATATAGGAAAGGTCTACAACACATGAAGAACGTGGCACCCCAATATATTTTTGTGTAATCATAGAAGAACAACATGGATAATTGATTTCAGATATCCTTGAGGAAACCAAAAGCAGAAAAAAAGGGGTAGTTTCCTACTTTCCAGCAGTAGTAAAGAGATAAGACATTAAGGGCCAGCAAGGAGCTTCAAACATCCACCAAAGCTAAATTGAAGGAGACCACTTGTCAGAGAACGAGATTTGATTGTAATTAATGCTATTACCAGCATGATGTGGAGTCAGAATCCTAACTGTCTTAGGTTTCTAAAACTTCTAGTTAGTAGTTTGTTGCATTTAATAGTTAGTTAAAGTTTGAATAGGTGTCATAGCAAGTAGAATTCAAGTTCCCCTCATGCTGGAGGAGGAATCTCAGCTTTATAAAGAATTCTATATATAGGAGAGAGAGCAATGTACCTAGGGTTGGGAAAATTATTCAGAAAAGCTCTCACATTGTGCTCTGTGTAAAGACTCTGTTTTAGTAATACAAGGTTTGGCTTTACTTCTCAGGAATCAGAAGGAATTCAAGGTTCAGAATGTATTGTATTGTTCTCTTCTCAGTGTTTGCAGTGGTATGAATGTGTGATTACTTAGAAATCACTGATTGTGCTCTAATTGCCTTCATACATTTATAAACTGTGTTGTCCTATATGTTCTGGTATGTTCTAAATGTGTTGAATTCTAGATGCCCTGACTTCTATGTAAGGCTGATATCATTGTTATGTTGAAGCTATTTTGACTCCATAAGCCCAATGGATAATTTCTAATTGTGTTTCAACCACTTACATTCCTTCGTTTTATATCATAAAAGTTAGCCATCTTACTCATAATCAAAATTATTAATCCTCTAAGAGGGCCCTCTCAGGTTGAGGAGGCTAAGCCTCAACCAAAAGTAGGTTTGAAATAGTTACTTAAGGTCTACCTGATCAGCAGCCTGTGAGGGTCTGATTTTGAGATAATAGAACCCATGAAGAATTGAAGGTTGGAACAGTGATAAGTTTGGAGGCATGAACTAATAAATAATTTATGATTCTAAACAGTAAAGTGAAAATTCTTGGATAGTTAAGCACTAGGAGTGTTAGAAGCATATTTGGACAGTGAAGCATTAGGAGTCTTGAAAGCATACTTGGACAGTGAAACATTAGAAATTTTAGAATCTTTGACAAGTGAAGTATTGGATAGTTAAGATTCTTTAGTGAACAAATTGGAAGTCCATAACAGACTTGTGGAGAAATTAATGTAAGTTACTTATTCATTTTATTAAAAACGTTAAAGAGTTGGTGCCTTAGGGGTTGTAGCCTCTTAAAATAAGGTTGGAGCCTTGAGAAGGATAGGGTTGGAACCTGTTGATGGTGCTGGACCCGCCAACATGTTAGGAGATCTCCTCATTAAGAAGTCCTAATTAGACCTCAGACCATTTGGTGTAGGATTCCCAGTAGTGGGTCATATGGTAATGCCTTGACTGCGGTTTCACACAGAGGCAAGTAAAATGTCCCTGTTGGTAGCAAGGGTGTGACAGCTGCAGTGAGTCAAGGAAGGTGCATGAGAGGTTCTAACACATAGAGGGTGAGGTGAGTGTGCCCCTTGGAAACCTGTAATAGTACTCAACTTGGAAGGGAACACATGAGCGAAGATGCATCACTAGCTAGAAAGAAAGTTAGTGAGAAATCCAAAGTGATGGTTAAAACAACAACATGCCTACAACAAGAATCATGCAATTGCATACAAAATAGTTCATACACAAATGCGTAAGTTAAATAACATACATTGCTATAGCAACTAGAATAGTCCGACTATAACAACAACATATGCATGAAAATGTCATGGCTCTGTAATATTAAGAAGTGTAAGTTCAATACATCCATGTCCAACCACTAGTTCCGATAGTGGAATGTTATAGCCACAACCACCTTCTCCTCCAAAGAGATATACTAGCTCTGCGCAATGGAGAAGCCAAGGCGCATTACAATACTGTCCAACCTTTCTCTAAGATAGTCCTATCGACCATTGGCTAACCAAAAGCCTATACAGTGAGTTATGAGGTACTATTTATAACAAAGGGTGGGGTGACCCTTGACATTACCCTTTGAGACTATTCATCTACCCTCATGACTCTTCAACTACTCTATGACTGTTACATTCAACTATTGACACTTGAACTTCCACTTGACAAGACGTTACATTAGAATCCACATGTGCCCATGTGAGACAAAATGGCTTGAGCAAGACATGCAAGACATCACTGACACTCAGACTGTTGTGGTGAGACCAACTCTTTGACATGCTTGTGACGGTCGAAGGTGATGAGATGGTGCCAAGCTTGGTTTTCCATTTGCTCAATGGTGACATCTTGTTGAAGCCAACTATTGCCTTCGTTGCATCTGGGTGCACTGATATGGAAACTCTATCCAACTCGTCTAATAGCATGCGCATGGATGTCTTGGTGCGACCGGAATGACAACATATTAATGCATAGTGTCTATGCTACTCTCCAAGCATGTATTGGTGGCCGTGCACATCAACTTGTCGAGGCACATGTTCAGCTCCAATTGGACTTGCTTCTTGTCTTCACCTCGGTGCATGCACACAATGACATGCATGCTGCTGCATTCCCTTGCATACGTTCAACCACACTGCTCACTTTGTTTGTTCCATGCCAGCTGCTGGGATGGATCTATAACTTGTATGGGCACAATTTCATCCATGAGTGCATGATGCACTGCTGTACATGTTCCCGTTGCAACTCATTCTCTCGTCTATGCAGCTCTTGTTCTTCCTTGAGTTGTAGCTTTAGCACATGAAACTCCTTCTCCGTTCTATTATATGCCTTAGCGTGATCTTCTTTTCACGTTGTCACCTAATATCCTGAGTCTCCAAAGTTTCTTTCATCACAAGTGGATCTTCTTGAACTTGCAACTTTGTTCCACCTCTGTGTTGTCAACAAAATTCCTCTTGCGTTCGTTGCATTCGGTATGTTGCCTTCATCTGTTGTTGATGGTGTTGCTTGCTGTGATGCTGATATTGTCATATCTTGATGTCTTTGTCTACAAAAAACTCAATGTCTACATGGGTAGGAAAGTTCATAGACAATTGATCGACTGCATCCCCAAGTGTGCTTTGAACGGTGTCTTCAACTCTGCTCTCCTGGAAACCATTGTACCTGTGTTGTTGAGAGGAAAATGAACACCTGCGATACTTGGAGACATAGAAACACTCATGGAAGGCAATTTGTCAGTCAAAAACCAAAACAATATTGAGAACTGACTTGCAACATACCTGTGTGACTGATCATGAAGGTTGCACAATTTTCACCAGGAGGTCGGGAGACTGACTACCAAAATTGTGCAAGGCATAGTCCGGGCTATTAGTAGGTTGAATAACTACGGGAACTGCACAATGCACATTCCAGCATGGCCTACTGAGGACTGAAACTGTGCAATGCACAAATTCATTAAGTAGTGACATGCAACCAGCAAACTGCATTACGTAGTTTCTGGGGCCAATAGGACATTCCCTCCAATAATTGCACAATGCTTGCATGGACGTCAGTGCCTGGCTATATTGGCACAATTTTTTGAGGGAAGGGAGAGCCTTCACTTCTGGAAATGTGCAGTGCTATTTAGGAAAGGCATGGTCTGAGCCAAGACAACCCAGTTCGGCCGATGGGCGATTGAAAACATTAGAAGTGTGAATGCATGATGAGATGAGTGTAAACAAGAGTGAATGATCATTCATGCAAACAACAATCACATGATTCAGAAAACGGGAAAGCATGTATGTGTGTGAAGTGAGTTTCCGCAATGGTGACCATCTGTACAAAATAGTGTTATGCATACAACAATAGTGAGATGCGGATGAAAACTGAAATGGTGCTTCTACAAGCTAACATACACCAAAACGACAACAAGTACTCACTGAAATCAAGCACACAACAATCACACACATAGAAACACAAAAAGCAATAGAAATGCAACACAATACATGGAAGGTGGGCTTACCCCAAAATAACTGAGTTGAATGTGTCGACGACTCCTAGATGCAATGTGGGATGTCAGAGCTACAATGTCGATGTGAGGAATGAGCTCTGTAGTTTCTGGTTCATGAGTTTTGATAAAATCAAAGATGTGACGCGCATGCCACAAATCTAGGAAGAGTGACACTTGGTGGGAGGTTTCTGAAATGATCCTTGCATGCAACCTCCAGCTGCTAAAAGTAGATACCTGAATCAAGGGATGCCTTTGTATGCTGCCTTGGGAGAAGCAGACCAAGCATGAAAATTAATTTGTCAACTCAACTGCACATGCAACAGTCTACTCAGTTGGGAGGAAAAAATGTGCATTTCTGGGAGGGAGCTAGGCTGGCTACCCAGAGGGATTGCACAATTTCTGGGCAGAGGAGCTAAGTGTTGCCTAGAATGCACAATTTTTGGGCTGAGTAGTCCTATTGGGAGGAATTGCTCAATTTTTCCAGTGAACAATGATAGGCAGATTTGCGCAATTTTGGAGCCTAGCAGGCTGCCAGACAGAATTTCATATTTTCTAGAGGGAAGGCTAGTTCCCCTCTAGAATTGTGCGATTTCTTGAGGGATATGCTCAACCTACAGTTGGAATAAGTCCAGATAAACAACCTGTGAGGGGGATGCAACAAGCTCTAATTCACTAACTATCATTTTGCAAGGAAAACATTGAAGCTTGTGTACTTCACAAGGAAAGACATGCTGCTGTGTAAGGTTGGTAGGGAGGCTCCAAAACAAAGCTAAGGAAAAATTTTGGAGGGTGGTTTTAGCCGCTACAACACTTGGCGACACACTGGTGGAACTCCAGCTCTCTGAATGGACCTTGTTCGTGAAAAACAAGTCTAACACCTCGAGAAGTATTATTCAGTTCTGAATTTGTCTGGTTTTCAAACTTGCTTGATTATAATATGTAGCATCTACCAAGCTCTTGGTCGATTGACACACATTCCAAGCCAAGTCAACACATTTTTTTCGATTGGGGTTGAGGGGTATATTGATGCAGAAGCAGTATATTCATCAGAATCTTAGTTTCATCTCTTGTGTTGCTTCGCTGCCAGCAGGCCTGGACAGTACCTTGGTGGAGTCACGCCGGAACACAAGCATCGCTTTGCTGCCAACGAACCTCGTCAGTACCCCGACAAAGTTACTTACATCACCTCTCTATGTAAGAAGCCTTTCTCTTCTTTCACCTTATTCATTTTTTTTGTTTTCATTTTTCACTTTTCATTTTTTTTCATTTTTCATAACTATGCATAACACTTATTCATTTCAAAGGTGGAAGAGGGATCCCAAATTATTGAGAGCAGAAGAGGTTGTTCCTTCAGAGAAGTAGTTTATTATATACCTCTGACATGCTTGTTAAGGTTTTCCCCTCACCTTAGTCTACTTGACTGAGCTGACAAAGGTTATCCCAAAAACAATTGACTAGAGTAGGTGACACTATCTAGCACACAAGTGTTGTTTTCACCAAGTTTCACTTCAAATATTACATATTTTCCATCGACGTATCATGGAATAAAAGTAACAAGTTCTTCATATAGAGGCAGGATGATAGATAACCAAGTAGTGATAG
Source organism: Pinus taeda (assembly GCA_000404065.3). Classification (NCBI taxonomy): domain Eukaryota; kingdom Viridiplantae; phylum Streptophyta; class Pinopsida; order Pinales; family Pinaceae; genus Pinus; species Pinus taeda. Next base: position 85,585 of record APFE031693898.1, read on the forward strand.
CTACACAAGGCCTCTTGTTCTTTAACCATCTTGTTTCAAGAACCAGACATGGTTTCATGCGAAACTAACCTACGAACAAAAAGAAGCAAAAAAACAACAAAGCAAAGTAGAAGCAGAAGTAAATGTGAAAGCAAAGTGAGTAAGAAAACAAGCAAAAAAACAAACAAACAAGTAAAGCAAGTAAGCAAACAAGCATGCAAGCAAACAAACTAAAAGCAAACACTACTCCTACTCCTAAGCTAACAGTGCATGGGCTTGATCATGTGAAGTGATATTTCCAATGCAGCTATTGGCGCATTGGTTGACCCATGTTGGTGAAGGCTTGGTCTATGAGCAACCCGGTTGTGCGAACCAAAAAGAAAGAAAAATATAACAATGAAGACAAATGCACTTCATGTTTAGAAGTGTCCACCAGACATAAGTGAGTGCAAGTACATGACATGTGGTCTGTGGACTTATCACGGTGTTGTGAGATACTGCATGCAGCTATGAAGCATACACACACTCTTGACTGTGACATGCAAGAAAACGAAAGAAAAAAAGACAACTTGCATCTTGCACATGTGCTTTCAATGTAAGATTCCTCCAATGCATGAGCAATGGGATCATGCAGTTCGAGTGGAGGAAGCATGATCTGTGTGTAAGATTTATCTTCAATGCATACAGATGAGTGATGAGGAGCTTCAGGTGATTGAATAATTTCCTAATTGGAAGTGAAACCAACCTCATGATAGCGAGGGCCTGACATAACCATTAGCTCGGGCTAAAGTGCCTCAACAGTCTGGGGTGTTTCAACTTCCTTGTCAGATAGATCATAATAAATTAGTGGCTTTGAAAAATCAACTGCGATAGAAACATGATCGTGATCGAATATAGGAGTAAATGGATCACGACAACCACGATTAGAAAAATCAATGATTTTATCGGCATCCTCATGATATGATAAATCAAACAGAGGGGTAGATGAAAAGTGAACAAACTCATCCTCTGTGTTTCTGGAAAAGGTAGATGAAATATCAAGTGGATTTTCAATGAATAACTTATCCTCTCCATTGTTGGATGATGGACCCACATTTGGTGTGTCCTACGAGTGATAAACAATGGGTGCATCCGTGGATGAAGATACACATGCGAAATCATGGATGACAGGTTCACCAAAATTGTAAAGAAATAATGGAAGAGGCTCAGATAGAAGGGAGTCATCCTTCACCGAGTGTTGATGCTCAAGCTCCCAGCCATACTCTTCATGAATGGAAACGCATGTTGGTGTGACCTTTACCCACAGAAATGTTTTGTCATAACTAAATTAGGGGAAAATGTATTTCAAGTGTCAACTTTGTTAATTTAGCAAGCCTTATGCTTTCTAGTTGAAAATTCTCACACTACATTCTCATAAGAATCTTTGATTTCCACATTTCAAGACTTGTATTCTTCTAACTATGCTCAACTCAGTTTCTTTTTAATGCCTGCTGGAAAAAAATTGCCTATGGAACCTCCTCAATTTCCTTTAGATACTTTTGTTGAAGAAGTTAGATCTGTGCTACAAATTATGGTAAAAATATTAGGAAAGAAATACACCAACACTGTGGATGAGGCCATCGTAGGAATGTTCAATCTAATGATGAACCCATATATATTTTTTGATAGACCTTTTTTTGGGGAAAAAATGATAAATTATCAATTATCAGATCTTCCTGTCACTCGTTTTAGATTTCCATCTCTTGTCACATATCTCTTTTTATATACTCATGTGGAAAGGTTCATGCATTTAGGGCTGAATATCGTGGGCCCTAATAAAAGAAAACAATGAATAGTGTTTTGGACTGATGTGATAAGAGACATTGGTAATGGCCAAGGATTGAGTATTTTTCCTCTTCTTTCCTATTAGTTGTTTATTCAATTTTGAACAATTCTCCTTCACCCTGTTTCTTGCCAAAGTCTCATTCTATACTTCAAATTAGCAAATATGTCAAAGTGGGTGCTTGGTTTCAATTTGAATGTTATTTAGAAATCATATTATATGGAGCAAAAGTTGCCCCTTTTAGACTTCCAGTTTTTATACCTATGAGGTTTTTTCATTGGACTTCATTAGGTATAGCTTGAATGTAGATCAGATACACTTTGTGCCAGCAAAAAAGGCGTATTTATTTAAATTTCCAAAGATAATGGAACCTTTCATTGTAAACAACAAAAAAGCTACAGAAGAAGTACATAAAATAATTGAGGAGATGGATTTACAACTAGGTGAAAAATATGCATATGACCCACACCACATTATTTCAAATAGAAGGGTGGAAAATTCTTATGCTCCTTTTATTCATGAAGCTAAACTAGAAATACATAAATTGGTTAATGGAGGCCAAACTAGCTTATCAGGAAATATGGAAATTAAGACTCCTCATCAGAGTGAGAAAAGTTTGGAAAGAGGTAGTGAGGATGTCATAGAATTAGAAGAAGAAACTGAGAGAAGTTCAAATAAGTAGAAGTTATCTGAAGGTGGTAGCTCATCATTATTTTAGCTACAATTAGGAGAAGCTGTCTGCACACCTTCTTCTCCTATTCTAGAATAAGCTGACAAAACTTCAGTCTCCATGATCAAACAAATGTACTCCCAAATTGAAGAAATAAACAAAAAAGTCAAAGAAAATATGGATTCATAGGTGGAAGCACAATTTGTTTCCGACTATCAAACTAGATTGCTTTCAGCTATGGATTTGGAAAGAAACCAACTTAAGTTAGCTTTCTCTCACCCTTCCACTTTAAGTGTATCTTCTTCTTCTGGTTTCAAGACTGTTAATTTTATAGTGGATGTTAGAGAAATTCCTTTGCCTGGTAAAATTAATTTACATAGTCAAACTGGGGAATTAATTTATAGTGAGTTGAAGAAAATATCCTTGGTTTTTAACAGAGAAGAAACTTTCTTGGAAAAGGTGGTGAGCCAATTAAAGTTGGAAAAGGATAATTCAAGAGCCTTAGTCAATCAAAATGAAGAATTGAAGAAGATGACCATTAAAATTGGGGTGAATCCAGAAGAAAAAAGTGTTGTTCAAAAGTTGTTGCAAGGATCAGAAACAGAGGTTCAGGTATTGAGAAAGAAATTGGTCATGCCTGCAACAGAACACGTAATGGCACCAGAAGTAACATAGGTAAAAAAGGAGAAATAAGCTTTGACTGAGGAGTTGGTTAAAATAAATGATGACATTTCTAAGGTGAAAGAAATAAACATTGTTCTACAACAAAATATTGACTCACATGTTTGCACTATTGTAATACCAGCTGATTCAAAAGACCCAACTAATAAACTAACCAGGGTCATGACTGAAATGAATATTTTTTAGAATGAAATGAAAAAAGCACAGAGAGACTATGAAAATGCAGTGAAAATCATAAAAGGTAATGAAAGGTAAATAGCCATGGCTATGGAGACTGTATAAAAATACATAGATGATTTTGAAGTTGCTTCTAAGGAGATCAAAGAATTGAAAGAGAAGGTGAAGGGAAACATTTCCCTTATTCAATCTAGGGAGATTCTATGGAATGGCATCATTCATACTGTTAGAGATATCTAGGAATCATTGTCCATAGTGGAAGAAGAAAAGATCATCACTAGGGATCTAGAAAATTTGATTGTTGCAAATAAACAAAAGTCACAACAAAGAGCTCATTTCGTAAAGAAAATGATAGTTTTCCTTAATTCACGATCTTCTCAGCAGTTAAGGGAATTAGGAGTTCAATATAGAACTGAATATGTATTATAGATAAACAAAATGATTATGAAGAACCTCTACAGGAAAACAATAGAGATAAATTTAACAGAGGTTAAGGCAACTTTAATGAAATTCAACACTGATTTTGAGAAGATAACAAGAGCAGGTTTTCCTTCATATTGTGACCAGAAAGGTAATTTATTACCTTGGGAAACTTATGAGACTCTTCTGGTGGAGGAAAAAAGAAAAATTGGATCAACTCATGAAAGAACAACAGTGTTGAAAGGAATAACTATTGTAAACTATTTGGAGATGGATTTTCAATTGTCATGGTCGATGAGAACTCTTTTTGTGGACAAGCCAACATATAGCAGAATTACAAATTTCAGGATGGCACATTCAAAGTTTGACAAAACTCCTAGTCCTAATACAAAAATACGGAGAAAGTGCAGGGAATGGATGTCAACATTAGCAACTACTACAGATGTAGGACCTCCATCTATAGCCCAATCTCAAATCACCAAATAGAACAGCACCACTTGACATTTTTTGATCATATTAATATTTTGTTTTTCCACTATTGTGATATTTTTGAAAGAAATATTTTAAAGTTTGAAAGAACTATTGTAGAGTTTGAAAGAACTATTAGTTTTGAAGTAGTTAGGAAGTTATGAAATTTTGGGTAGTTGACAAATTTATAACTATCTTTTGAGATTTTGTATAAATATTTTCAGAAAGAGAAATGAGGGTTCTATGTTCTGGACCTCAAAAACATAAAACACTTGTATCTTTTCAGCTTTATATGGAATTCAATGAAGAAGTTTTAGTGATTCCAGACACCTGTTGAGTACAAATGTATTTTCTCTTTGTTTCATTTAATTTATTCTTCATAATAAAGAGTAATGAACCGGTTGGTCTTTAATATTACAATTCCGAAAACTAGTTCTATGTAATTTCAAGTTAAAATTCCTTAATTATGCGCTCATCTTTCCTATTATGTTAATTATATTTTCTTCTAAAGTTGAAAACACAGATCCTGCATCAAGAAACCTATGTTGGAGACTTTCCACTATCTTTCTTCTTTCATTTAAGTTTTAACAAACATCAGAAGGCCACTTTAGACAAAGTGTTTCTTTCCATTAAAGATTAAGAAGCATTTCCTTTAAAAATAATCTCGGGGGTTTGAACAATGGGACAACCAATCTATCTTTTCATTATTTTGAATAAATGTCTTGGGAACTGACCTCTCCTCAGTCGAAGCTTGTCTTCCAAGGTAAAACATCTCCAATCTAAGGGATTAGTTTCATCCTAACATGGGAAGGTTCCTTAGTTGGACAAGCTACTAATGGAATAGTAGATTCATCAGTCCATAAGTATCCCACTGGTTTCGTCAGTCCCAAGATAAGCCACTCTTAGTCACATGAGGAGAGCCTTTATGCAAATATGGGAAGGCTCTTCAACTAGAAAAACTATTGATAGGGTAGTAGATTCATCAGTCCATAACTTTCCAATGGTTTGCTAAGGCAAGCCACACTTTATGGATTCTTCAGTCCTTAGGAAAACCATCACTTAGTCCCAAGACAAGCCACTCTTAGTCACATGAGGAGATCCTTTATGCAAATATGAGAAGATTCTTCTACTAGAAATACCATTGACAAGATAGTGGATTCATCAGCCCATAACTTTAGAGTGGTTTCCCGAGGCAAGCCACACTTTATGGATTCTTCAATCCTTAGGCAAACCATCACTTAGTCATGGGAGGAGGAGAGCTCAATATGGGAAGGTTATTCAGGTGGAAAAGGTATTATGGAAGCATATATATCATCCTTGTTAGAGACTTTCCATTAGCTTTCTTCTTTCATTTAATTTGTAACCAACATCAGAAGGCCACTTCAGACAAAGTGTTTACTTCCATTAAAGATTAAGAAGTGTTTCCTTTAAAAATAATCTTTGGGCTTTGATCAATGGGACAACCAATCCATATTTTCATTATTTTGAATAAATGTCTTGGGCACTGACCTCTCCTTAGTTGAAGGTTGTTTTCCAAGGTACAACATCTCCAATCTAAGGGACTAGTTTCAACCTAAAATGGGAAGGTTCCTCAACTGGAAAAACTACTAACGGAACAGTAGAGTCAACAGTCCATAAGTATCCCACTGGTTTCGTCATTCCCAAGACAAGCCACTCTTAGTCACATGAGGAGAGACTTTATGCAAATATGGGAATTTTCTTCAACTATAAAAACTATTGATAAGATAGTAGATTCATGAGTCCATAACTTCCCAATGGTTTCCTAAGGCAAGCGAAACTTTATGGATTCTTCAGTCCTTCGGAAAACCATCAATCAATCCCAAGGCAAGCCACTCTTAGTCACATGAGGAGAGCATTTATGCAAAGATGGGAAGGTTCTTTAACTAGAAAAACTATTGATAGAATAGTAGATTCATCAGTCCATAACTTCCCAGTGGTTTCCTAAGGCAAGCCACACTTTGTGGATTCTTCAGTCCTTAGGAAAACCATCACTCAGTCATGGGAGGAGGATAGCTCAATATGGGAAGGTTCTTCAGGTGGAAAAAGTATTATGGAAGCATAGATATCATCCTTGTTGGAGACTTTCCACTATATTTATTCTTTCATTTAAGTTGTAACCAACATCAAAAGGCCACTTCATGCAAATTCTTCCTTTCCATTAAAGATTAAGAAGAATTTCCTTTAAAAATAATATTTGGGATTTGAACAACAGGACAACCAATTCATCTTTTCATTATTTTCAATAAATGTCTTGGGCACTGACCTCTCCTCAGTCGAAGGTGACCTCTCCTTAGTCGGAGATTGTCTTCCAAGGTACAACATCTCCAATCTAAAGGATTAGTTTCATCCTAGCATGGGAAGGTTCCTTAACTGGAAAACTACTAATGGAGCAATAGATTCATCAGTCCATAAGTATCCCAGTGGTTTTGTTAGTCCCAAGACAAGCCACTCTTAATCACATGAGGAGAGCCTTTATGCAAATATGGGAAGTTTATTCAACTAGAAAAACTATTGATAGGATAATAGATTCATTAGTCCATAACTTCCTAGTGGTTTCCTAAGGCAAGCCACACTTTATGGATTCTTCAGTCCTTATGAAAACCATCACTCAGTCCCAAGATAGGCCTCTCTTAGTCACATGAGGAGAGCATTTATGCAAATATGGGAAGGTTCTTCAACTAGATAAACTATTGATAGCATAGTAGATTCATAAGTCAATAACTTCCCAGTTGTTTCCTAAGGTAAGCCACACTTTATGGAATCTTTAGTCCTTAGGCAAAGCATCACTCATTCATGGGAGGAGGAGAGCTCAATACGAGAAGGTTCTTCAGGTGGAAAAATTATTATTGAAGCATAGATATGATCCTTTTTATGTAGTTCTTTAGAGAAGTAAGCACTAGTGTTCCCAGCCTAGGGACACACTTAGTGTTTCCTTAGCCTCCAAGTACCTGAATATCTCTTTCCCATATCAAGTAGTTTCCTCAGTCCATAAGCTTCCCAGTGGGTTCTTCAGTCCCTATTCAAACCACTCTAGGTGACATCATTAGTTCATGGCAAGCCACTTCTCTCTATCCTCAGCCAACAAATGCTCTTGGGCTTCTTCAGCTGATCTGATACTGAGTGACTCCCTTTGTCCCAATTTTCTTTATTTGTTTTCCTTCCTCTTCATGAGTAATTCTTGTTCCTTTCCCCTGGCTAACTATAAGCCTTCTTCATCCATATAATCCTCTTATGTGAAAGCCCCTCGTTCTTTTCCTTCTCCTTATCAAGAAATCTCTTCACAACCTCCATTGCCATTGTCACAACTGTATCTTAGTTGTTGAATCGTTCACCCTGCACTCTTCGTCTTGTCTGTTAGTATCTAGCTATTGGTTCTTTTGTGTTTGTGTGGTTTTGGGGATGTCCTTACAATAAATCCCTACATCAATCCTCAACCTATCATCCTCTACTCGCTCTTCCCTTGCCAACGTAGCCCACTCTTGTATTTAATTTTTTCCTATTTTCCTTGTGTGTTCACCCAAGGAGGTATGGTGGTTGCCCTCTTCTTTTCCAACCTAATTAAAACATGTCATCCTATTAAAGGAAAATACTTCATCCTGCATGTTGAAATTAAATATTCCAGCTTCCTAAATCAATCTTCCTTCCCCAAGTTGTGGAATATGCGTCCTAATTTCTCAACCATTTTAATTTTAATAAAAATAATTAAAGTGTTTATGATAGGAGGATAACCCATGGGTTGTCAAAAACCAAACCCCTTTGGAGGAACACCATCCTTGGTGTTCTTATTCCTGAACACAAAAGAAAACATGCTGAATTACAACATAAATCACAATGAGATTTATATTTCTAGCTCATTTATATTAATCTTTCACGTACATAGTTTCTTGCTTAACAACTCAATGGTTATAGAATCCATTAAATCAACCATCTTTCAATCACTATTTTTGCAATTTATAGTACTTTTTTTGGACACTCTAATATCTTCAAGTTTTTATTGTTCATCTTTTTAACAAGCTTTATTCACCCTAGTTGGGTAGTTCCCATACATTCCTACACCATTCCATATAATATTTTATGAGATTCATCATAAAGAAATTGAAATAATTTAAATCTTAACTCTTTCCCTCCTTGTCTTTTAGGCCTAGCCCATTTGAATATCTTCTCATCCCCCAAGGTACTACATTCAACATCGCTAAAATTTAACCACTTAGTGTGGTTTCCAACAATCAGTGTTTTCTTAGACCCAAGGCACAAAACTTATTGTGGTTATCCCACTCCACATAGTATTCAGTCAACACCATCTTCACATATAGTCCCGTGGATGGTTACTCAACCATTCACATGCATGTTTTTTTTTTAACGAAGTCGGGTACTTTTATATTATAAAAAATAGAAATGAAGTTCTATTACATAACTATCGAAAGTTTGGGTGAAGAGGTTCAAAACCGGGTACGCAGACCCACATTCCTCATTTCTGCCTCTATGGTAATTGAAATTAAAGAGGGAACGGCTGTATTGCCTGACAAAAGCGCCTCCTATATAGCAAAATTTGCAATGCATGGATTTTAGTGGAGATTCTGGGTGACTGAGTCATCGGGCATGGGATCTTTCTTGGCACTTGCTTTGGTGGAAGCTGAAGCTTGGTAGCTCTGAGTGAGAGTTTTGATTTGTTCTATTGCTTCCTCTAAGTGGCTGCACCTTCCCTTCAAGCTTTCTATTTCTTCCTTCTGTTTCTCCAGTTTCTTGCGCTTTGGTCTGCTGTCGGACTCATAGTCACTCTTCAGCTCATTGAAGTGTTTCACGAACCTGTTGATCATGACTGTGTGAGCCTTGCACATTGTGCATTCTTTATTGAAGAGTTGGTCCATGGGTTTAATAACTCGTTGACGCGCGTCCGGGTTACCTTGCTGGTCCTCCATGTTGCTGAGATGATTGCGAAAGTCTGGGAGGTGGGAAGAGAGGAGAACAGCGCGGAGAAGGGGATTTAAGAGAAGAGGAATACTGGGGGGGTGAATCGGAGGGGAGAAATGGCGATGGGAGCAGAAAAGAGGTAGCAGCAGAACAATGGCCGAGCCTCTGCAGCTGCCCAAAAACCCGATGTCAGAAATAAAAATGAACTCAGAGCTAAAAGGGACAATTACCAATAACGCAGAGCATTTCTCTGTGTCTCTCCAGCTGTTGACGGGTTTCTAAAGGAGTCCCCGCTTGAAGATATTGTGGGAGAGCACTCGGCCTGTTCTGATCCTGAGAACCGAGCAGTGGGGCTTCTGGAAACTTCGCTTGGCGTTGGAGGTAGGGGAGCGGAGCACCTTACTCACACGAACACTCACTAGGAATACGCCATCACGCTCTGCATAAACCTTGATTCCAGACTGAGACTGAAGGAGCAGCGCATATCTGAGAAAGCCTGAGAAGGAAGGGGGGATATAAAGGGAAGGGGAGAAGCGATCATGATGCCTGGGCGAGATTTTTTTTGCTTCAGAGACCGAGGGAGGATCAGACTTTAGATTTGAAGTGCGATCTCCAGGAGGACTGAGGGGACAGATACTTGTAAATTCAGGATGAAGTTCACGGGGAAGGTGAGGGAGGGAGGCGCTAAAGTCGAAGGAAATGATGGGAGGCGGCAGCATGAGGAGGGATGGAGGATCGAGGTTGAGAGGACCACTGCTGAAGTGGATTTTTCGGTAGATTTTTAGAGGGCTGTCCTGATGGCTCAACTGACCTGGAGGGGTCTTAAGGGATTTCACTGTCATAGGTTCTGTCATCCTCACGAACCTGGCCTTGCTTCCTTTTGACTGCTTCATTTGCTAGAAAATCCACCTCAACATTGTGATATCTGAGGACGTGCATGAAGGATATTTCCCCCATATCTCTTAGATTGTCTATAATCCTTGCTCTGATATTGTTAAGACCTTCCTTGATGAATTCTTTCCCTATGTTCATAGAAGATATGATGATGGCCGAATCCCTAGGATGATGGCGTTCCTCAAGCCCTTTTTGGAGAGAATTGTGGAACCAAGAAGCAGACTATAAGCTTCAGCTGCATTGTTTGATGCTTTCCCAAGACCCCATTCGTATCGGCAGATAGATACTCCATTGTGATCTTTTATTATGCCTCCTGCGCCTGCTGCTCCAGGGTTATTCTTTGATGCTCCATCAAAGAAGAGAGTAGGGCAGTTTTGAGCGCGGATCCATTGGAGAATCTCTTCTTTGGGTCCCCTGAGCTTCCAGATGGGTTGCTTCTTGTGGGCTTTGGTCTTTGAGGGGGGATTTTGGGTGTGGCAAATATTAAATTTATTATACCAGTCCTTTTCCTCTTGTGCCCAGCTCATCTGATCCGGAGCAGTTATGAAGTTCGCACTCACTGCTTCAGATATATTAGCAATTGTCTTTGCTATTATAGTGCCCGATCTTGGTTGAATGTTGTTGAAAACATAATTGTTCCTGGCAAGCCAGAGATTCCAGCAGAGGGTGGCAGGGATGCACTTCCACACTCTGATTATATTGTTTTTGCCTTTTCTTTGATGAGGATAGTCTTTTTTCCAATTTTTCTGGAGGGTGTGCACCTGTTCATAGTTTCCTCAGGCTTTCATGGGGCTTGCAAGTTGGTTCCAACAGTTCTGAGCCAAAGGGCAGAGGAGGAAGGAGTGTTGTATAGACTCCTCCTCTGCTTTGCAGAAGCAGCAAATCGAGGGGCCTTGGATTCCTCTCTTCCTCAAATTTTCTGCTGTTAGAATTTTCCCTTTTAGAAGGGTCCACTTGAAGTGTTTTACCTTGGGAATGCATTCTGACTTCCAAGCAGCGGTGTGGAGGTTCCAATTGGCTGTAGGATTTCTGTTTTGGAGAGATTTGTATCCTTCTCTAACTGAGAATGGCCCTCCACATGAATCCCAAATGTATCTATCCTCTTTCTCTTTATTGACTGGTGTTGTTCCAGAGAGGGAAGACTTCAGGTTGTGCCATAGCTCTTTGAGGTCCTGAGGTAGCTGCAGCTCTTTCCAGTCTCTCCATCTATTTTGATTCCATGAAGAGATGTCATACAAAGTGGTTATCCTTCGATCTTCCATCCAATCCTGTAAAGGCCGGAGTTCTTGCTGTACATTCCTTGGATTGGAGTTCATTATTCTATCTGCCCAAATCTTGGTGTCCTTTCCGTTGCCCGGGAGTTTAGAGACATTTTCTCTGAAGTGGGGCAAAACTTTCTTGATTAAACGCCACACCGGAGTGCAGGGTCTGTCTATTATGGGGTCATTGAGGATGTTGGAGTTTGGGCCGCTGAGGTATTTTTTCTTTATTGTCTCCACCCACCACGATCCCTTGCTTGAGATGATCTTCCAAATCAGTTTGAGTCCCAGAGCCTGATTAGAGAGACTTGGGATTTTTATTGAGAGACCTCCTTTTTCATAAGGGAGGGTGACTTGGCCCCAGTTGACTAAGCTGAATTTCTTTGTGTCCTGCTTTCCTCCCTGCCAGAGGAAGCTTCTCATTATAAATTCCATATGTTTATGGGTTCTTGCGGGAGCCATAATTACCGCATATTGGTAGATTGGCAACCCTGAAAGGACAACCTTTATGAGGATAGTTCTGCCTGCTAGGTTTAGCCAGGAGACTCCCCAACTCTGGAGGAGGCTTCTCATCTTCTCTATGTGCTTTGTCCATACCTCTGCTTTGATGTGCTCCTTCACCAGGGGTAAGCCCAAGTAAGAGAAAGAACTCCAGTTTCTTTGGAGAGGGATGTCTAAAATTTGGGATATACTTTGTTGTATCTGAAATGGCACGTTCCATGTGTAGATTTTACATTTCCTGTTGTTTAATTTTCCCCCAGATACCTGAAGGAAAGCATCCAGAACTCTTTTGAACCTCCTCGCCATCAAGCTGGAAGCTCCCCCAATTAAGAGAGTGTCATCCGCGAATAGCGAGTGATTTATCTCCTTTATTCCTCTTTCAATGCTTATTCCCGTTATCTCTCTCTTGAGGCAAAGATTTTCTAGGTGAACACTTAGAGTTTCCGCCATGATAATGTAAAGGAAAGGGGATAGCGGGCATCCTTGCCTTAGACCCCTGGAACTTTTGAAGAAGTTGCTCGGACGACCATTGATCAGCGGGGCGGTCCATGGGTTGGAGATACACCCACTTATGATGCCGACTATGTTGGAGGAGAACCCAAATTTTTTTAAGGCTGCTCTTAAGAAGGAATGGTCCACTCTGTCAAAAGCATTAGCCATGTCCAGCTTAATGATCATTCCTCGTTCTCCTTTGTTGAGGCTCCTGTGTATGGCTTCCTGTATAAGAATAACGTTGTCTATAATCTGCCTCTTTGGGACAAAGCCACCCTGGTTCTCGGAGATTATAATAGGAAGAAGATCCTTGAGCCTGTTAGCGATAATTTTTGTTATGATCTTATACGAAACATTGCACAATGATATGGGGCGGAATCTATCAAATGATTTGGGGTTTGCCTCCTTGGGAATCAAGGCAATATGAGAGGACTTAGTGTTGTCCCCCAGCTTGTGCTTTCTAAAGGCGTTTTTCACCATTCTCACAAAGTCCTTCCTTATGGTTTCCCAATGCTGCCTGTAGAATGCAACTGAAAAGCCATCCGGCCCCGGAGCCTTATCTTGTTGCATGCTAAAGGTGGCTTCTCTGATTTCTTCTTCTGTGGGGTCCTGCTCCAATTTACTGTTATGTTCCTCCTTTATTTTGCTCTCTAAGACACTGAGAAATGTTGCGCTGTCGTTTTGTTGGGGATCTGCTGTGAGGAGAGCCTTGAAGTGTTCAAAGGCTGCGTTTTTTATCTCTTCTTGCTCTTTCAGTTCTCTCCCATCCACTTCTATTTTATCAATTTGGTTTCTAGCTCTTCTGGTCTTGACATTATTGTGGAAGAAAGAGGTGTTCTTGTCCCCTGCTTTCAACCAAAGGCAGCGGGATTTCATTCTTTGTTCCTCTTCCTCCACACGATTTTGCCTATATAGCTCCTTGAACATGTTTTTTTCCTTTTCTATGTCTTCTGCTGAGTGTTGAGCTTGTTCTTTTTCCTTATGCCATCTCTCCATTTCCAACAGCAAATCGTTTTTCTTTTTTCTTTCGGATCTTGCCATCTCTTTCGCCCACTGCTTTATAACTGTCCTTAATTGTTTTAATTTCGTTTCCCACACGTAGTGTGGTGAGCCTGATACTTATTTTGCCCACTGATTTCGCACCAGAGAGCGGAATTCTTCATGGCTATCCTAGGACTTGTTGTATTTGAAGGGAAGGGGGCCTAAATTTGTTCCTTTATCCAGAGAGAGGACCACCGCTTTATGATCTGAAGCTGTTCCGTGGATTATGTGGCTTCTAATTGCTTGAAAGTTGCTGGCCATCCCTTCCTGGATGAGAAACCTGTCCAACCTCTCTTTTATATTGTGAGAGCCTGCTCTCTTGTTGGTCCAAGTGTATTTATCATTCGACAAGGGGGTGTCGATCAAGTTGAAGTGCTGGATAATTGTTTCTAGCTTGTCTCTTGATGAGTCTGGGTGGAAATTACCCCCAAATTTTTCCTCCACCTGTCTAATTAGGTTCATGTCTCCCCCAAGGATTATTAGACTACTCTGAATGGAGGAGAGATCTGCTTCTAAGGTATTCCAATAGCTGGTTTTATCTCTGTAGTGGTTAGGAGCATATATGTTGTATATGAAGTAGACCTCTTGTGTGCTCTTGTTCCTTAAATCTGTTCTGATCCACCAGTTGCATAGCTGTGAGCTGCTGATTTCCCACTTATTTTTATTCCATAATGTGCCTATTCCCCCTGAGGCCCCATCTGAGCCTTTTGATGTGCCTGAGTAATTTTTGAATCTTTGAGTTTGTAAAGTGAAGTCCTTCTCGGTAGATTTGGTCTCCTGGATTAGGAGAATGTTTGGCTGTTCCTGATTCAGAAGATCCTTGATTGCTTTCACCTTTAGGGAAGAGCCCATCCCCCTACAATTCCAAGAGACCAAATTAATTATTTACCTGTTGTTGGGTGGAGTCCTGCTTTCTCCTTGGCCTTTTCGCCATTCCCTTTTAACTTGCCTAAAAATGAGTCCATGGGTTGCTGAGTGCCGGTTGCCATCTCATTGGCAGCTTCCTCATCTCTCAGTTCTTTGTTAGATTTTCTGCCAGCTTTTCTCTGAGGGTCTGAAGGCTGGTTCACTTCTTTTGCCTTGTTTCTGGTAAGGATTCTCTCAATGGTGGGGGTAGGAGAGAGAGGAGGAATGGAGCGAGGAGAAGCTGGGCGAGGGGATTGAGGAGGGGAGGACGAAACTTCTGCTGATAAAGATTCAAAGGGGTTGAGAGAAGAGGGGAAAGCTGAGGGAGGAGGGGGAGGAGGAGGAGGAAGACTTGATGTCAGAGACGTGGTGGAGCTAGTTCCCGGATTATGCTTTTTCCTTTTTACTTGTTCCCAAGAACCCCCTGCATTTTCCTCATTATGTTCTACATCATCTACTTTTAGCTTACTACATCTATTGGTGAAATGGCCGTACTCATGACATACCTTGCATTTAAAGGGTAGTTGCTCATAATCCAGCTGCTGGATGTGCATCCATTGGTCCACCTTTAATTTGATTGCTTCTGGCAGTCCTTTCCCCAGGTCGACTTCCACACAAATCCTTGCACATGCATGCATGTTCTCTCTTGGTTCTGATCTGTCTATGTATTTTCCAACTGCATTGCCGATTGCTTTAATGGATTCATCCCCCCAGCAGTGGAGGGGTAGATGGGGAAGGCGCACCCACACAGGAACGGTGCTTAGGATGTCCATTTCCGGGTCGAAATCCGGGGTCCATCTGTTCAAATAAAGTCCTCTTGTGTCCATGAAGTAAGGGCCATTACGGAAAATGAGGCTCTTATCTTCTTTCGACTCGAACAGGAAGGTGAAGTATCCTCTCCCGCAGAATCTGATAGCGATCTTTCCCTGAATCATTGAGCTCCAGTTGCGCTCCACCCATTTTTTAACAGTGCGAGGAGAAGGCCAAAGACCTGTGAACTGTCCAACAAGTCCTCTTTCTGATAGAGCTATTGCCGATTTTCGAGGAAGGGAAGGAGGAAGGATGACCTTAGGGATCTCATCCAATTTTTTGATGAACTTCGAAAGGGCGGGACGGGGTTTGGCTTCAGAAGGATCCGACAAGAGTGAAGCAAAAATTTCCTCAGGGGACTTAGAGACCGAAGGCGGGGAGGCGGAGCCTGCCATTGCAGGCCCGCTGGGGAAGAGGGGGGGGGGGAAACCTTTAAGCT
>APFE031693898.1:101180-114704 GCA_000404065.3 Pinus taeda
GGCGGGGGCAGAAGAAGGTGCCCAGAACAGCACGGGGCAGGCAGAATCCAAAGAAGGCAGGGCCAATGCGGGAGGCGGAACAGGGGACGGGGAGGGCAGCAGTGCCCCTGCCAGGCGGAGCCTGGAGATGCAGGCGCAGGCTAGGTCAGGCTTGCAGCAGGGCGTCGGCCTTCAGAATCGACTCTGCTAGATCCTTAGCATCAGATGCCGAAGGTTTAGGAATATCACTATCTATGAATTCCTTAAACCCATTATCTTCCAATGCTACCTCCATTCATTCCTTCCAAGCAATGTAATTCAAGATACCCTCAAGGTCATACTCGGGCCTCATACCATAGAACGTCATCCTAATCTTACTGTTAGCTTTGGAGAATAGATCTACAAAACTTATTCCTCCTACAAAGAAAAACTCGTATTCTTATCTTGTATAGTGATTTCATCTTTGATACCATGTAGAAATTCATTGTAGATTCAAACTACTTATGTAATATGCTAAATGAAAAGACTTGAATCTACTTTACTAATTAGTGGAAATAATTAATTGATCGAGAAATCATGAGGCATACAAAAGAAAGAATTCAATCAACACATTACACAATGATTTCCTGGGGAAAGCCACAACTAAAAACCCCTGCAATCTGTATATTGCAAAAGTCAGAAAATGTGAGAAGATTACAATGCTTTGCTCAAGCCCAAGCAACCTATGCACTATCTCTATATGTCCCACTACTTCTTAGACAATCCTTCGCCAATACTTAACCAATTTTCTTCTTACCCAAGTCCCAATTTACTTGCAT
The DNA here is from genome assembly GCA_000404065.3 of Pinus taeda. NCBI lineage: Eukaryota > Viridiplantae > Streptophyta > Pinopsida > Pinales > Pinaceae > Pinus > Pinus taeda. The sequence continues at coordinate 101,978 of APFE031693898.1, forward strand.
TGTTTCCTTGGGAATTAAACCCTATTAATTAGGGAAATTCCTCAATTGGAATTACGAAATCCCTCATAGGCCTTCCTCTGACTACATGCACCACTTGTATAATTGGGATGATTATACAACTGATAGTACACTTCCCTTGAACTCCAATCTCAATTGGGTAACTCGTAGATCACACATGCATGAGTTATTTATGGCTGAATTATCAGTTAACCGGTTGAACACTAAAGTTGCACGCCACTACTATACCTCCTACTAGTTCCTCCAATAGTTGGAACTAGTTTAACTGACTTTTAACACAATTAAACTGAAAAGTAGGGCTCCTATAAAGTAGGAGCCACTCTACATGACTCAAATTAGACCCTCAACTCAAATTAACTGAACCAACTAAGTCAAATTAACTTAGTTAGCTCATACAATTCATATTGTGATGTGGAATTACAATTTTTCTCCTAATTTAATTTAAGGGAAAGTTAAATCATGATTTTCTTGTTTCATTTTTAATAGCAACCTAGCCTTATCCACCCCTCTTAAAATGTGCATTATGTAGTCTCAGCCCTCATGCAGAAACCCTGCCTCTTAGCATTGTGCAATGCATAGTTCCTGCCTGCCAAGACTACTGTTGTGCATGGAATCCCCCCAAGGCATGTTTTGGGGCTCAAAGGCTAAGTTTTGACCTAATATTTTTGTAAAGACTACACGAATTGTGGGCGCGGAGCGCGAAATGTATGATAGAGTCACAGGGTTGTCTACCCTAGTTTTGTAATGTAATGTCGGCTCGATAAACCTAACCATGGTTTGCGGACCATGGTATTGTATAAATAAAGCAAGGCTCTAAGTGTAAAGGGACAATGGAATATGAGAACAAGTCTAAGAGATTGAGTCACAAGGGTAAAGTGTGTATTTGGGTTGTAGTGTAGGAGAAGGCTCTGCAGCTAAGTGCGCAGAGGCCTAATAGTCCGTAGCTGAGTGCGCGGACCCCTGCCACTGAGTGCGTAGGACAGAGTTGAGTCTGTAACCGAGGAAGGAATTAATAAAGAGAAGGTTTACCATAATTTTGTGTATCTATTCTTGGGTTAATGCATGCTTGATATAAATTGAAAATATACTGTGCTCACCTGAATGAATGATTTATGTTTTTAATTATAACTTAAAGCATGAAAGTAGGCTAAAATAATCAACTAACATTGGAATACTAGTAAGGACTTGGGTAATAACAACGTTTGGCCCCCGAGTAGGGTTGCGCAAAGGAAACATCTCAAGCTGCAAGGTACAGGAAAGTGTGCATAGTGACATGAGCACAGGGTCAAACCACGGACCACTTGAACTCATCAGACATATCCAGGGTGCGAAAACCTAGTTCTAGCACCCTCCCATACTACTTCGAGTGAGAGCTCAGTCCATGATTTGCGGACTGGTGCTGAAAGGGCCAGTAGTATCGGGATTTGTTTGGCTAACTTAGCTCTGAACTTGGGTGAGGCCCCTATAAGCCAACAAATGGTTCCATTGCTGGGACCGAGATCTACATAAGAGATGTCTCTCACTGGAATCTGACAAAGAAAGAAATTGAAGAGTGGTTGGATAGAAAGATTCACTAGTTTCCAGCACAGGAAAACAGTAATCCGTGGTTATAAAAGGAAGAGTGGTTGGATTTCTACTTATATATGGAAATCCATGAAATTTTGTTTGCATCCTTCCCCTCTGAGTTGTACAAATGGATCATGAAGCTAGTAGACAATAAAGGAAGGTGTAGGCTCGACAAACCTATTGTGTGGACCCTAGAGTTGGTGCATAGACTGGAAGCATTAGAAGATAATATCATGTGTGCTATGGACCATTGGATCGATTTAATGATAGGAGGGTTTAACATCAAGTTCGCGATAGATACTTCATTCAGCTATAGTGAGGTGGAACAACGTTTCCTCAAAGGACCACAAGGTAGGTACGTTAAATCTTTGAACACTTGGATTAAAATGCTACTATGTGAAAAGTAGTTTCTGTGAATAAATTGATGTTTGGGGCTACGTGAAGTGGGAGGATTTATAGAAACAAAGGTAGAGAAGAATTAGAAACTAGTCCCTTGATTTTACCTCCTGGGGAGAGTGAGGAGGAACTCGTGAAAGTTTCACCAAGAAGTGCGATCATTCTGATAAGGCAACGAATTCCGTGCATACCACCCCTGCCTACACCACCACCAGTCTCACCATCTTCACCCCCATCTTTTCCCACACCACCACTGCCACCCCCATAGTTCATTATGGTGAGCGCGATAAAGTTATCAATGTTTAAAGGAGTAGGGAACGCAGATTTGAACCAGTTTTGGTTCATGGTAAAGGCTGTATGGGAAGCGTAGGGAGTCACAAACAACAATATAAAGAAAGCTACGTTGGTCAGCGCCTTTCCGGATTTTGCACTCACATTGTACATTAAGGATTCCAATGACAATCCAAACATAGGGATCATGGATATCCAAGCTATGCTAAACAGGGAATTTAGTAGGCCAAAATCAGAGACAAAATCGATTATTGGATTTAAGGAGATCACGATGCTTCTAGGAGAAACCCCCTGGGAGGTAGATCAGAGACTGAAGTGTATGATTTGTGAAGCCAATATGACCTTGATGGATGGGCAACACCGCACCTAGTTTGTAGCGTCACTAATGTCGCATCTAAGGAATGCATTGTCATAGTAGAAGTTATCCACTCAGGTCGAGGCCTTGGAAATCGCAATGAGATTGCATGAGACCCCGATAAAATATCCTAATGTGGGAGTCAAATAGATCCATGCACAATTGAAAAACTTGTGCCTTGAAATGCAGAGTTTGAAGCAAGATAGGATGGCTTGCCTAGAAGCACACGAGGAGGTATGGTGTGTAAAGTGCAAAGGCTAGGGACATGACAAGGACCATTGTCCAGTATTTGCGAACTACCTGGTGGTAGGAGGACCAATTCCATTGAGACCAGAGTTACAAAAAGGCTAAGCATAATGCTTGCATTATGGTGCGCGATTTGTCAAATAGGAGGAAAGTATGCTACATATAACTTCCATCTATTACAAAAGTATACGTAGAGTTCCCAACAATTGTTTTGTAATTTCTACAGGTCCATAGGCCACGATGAGCTCACCTATAGAAGTTATGAACTGATGATGTATTAGACTCCTACCTACAGAGTTTAGACCAAAATATGAGCCCTCCATCAAAATGCAGGGATGGTGCACATAGGATTTCAGGGGTACGGATGCGTTCAAGGTGGAATGGGGCCAAGAAGGGGTCGTAGATAGTTGATCTATTACAATTGCGAAGGGCCAGGGAATTTTGCCCGTAATTGTACAAACCTGATGAGACCATCATAATTATTTTGTACCCAGTTTGATCATGAGACAGAGGACTGTCCCACGGTGATATCAAGGTTGCACGATAAAGGAGCGCTCCAATCTCCCCCGACTCAGAACCTGCAAATGATGAGGTCTGAGTTGCGTGAGGAAGACCTGAATGTAAATATCATGCTTCGAAGTGGTATTACGAAAGGAGATGACAAAGGCAAGCATCCCGAGAAGAGTTCCTGGGTTCACAAGGCCCCAATAAAGGAGCCCTAATTTGATTTGGATCACGTGAAGGATACATTCATGGAAGCTAAGAAGAGCTTCGCAGAGGTCTCCACTTCAGGTAGTAAAGATAAAATGGAACTAGAAATGGACCCATCAATGCTCACTACCTTTTTGGAGACATGCATGAAGCTGCTACATGACAGCAAAGCTATGAAGGGACTACAAGAACTCATTGCTAGATGTGTTGGGACCATGCTAGGAGAACCGCATGTAGTCTAGAAGCTCGAGAAGCACACAACATGAACATGAAGGGAGATGAGATTGACCATGTAAATTGGGGAATATGAAATGGATTAGGTGATTTTGGATCTAGGATCAAACGTGAACATCCTTCCAAAGTAGACACGAGAACCCATGGGTAGGGCCGTGTTGCAATGGTCTTTGATTCAATTACGAATGGCGAACTAGAAAAAGATCATAGCCATGGGAAGATTGCAAGAAATAACGATGGATATTGAAGGTGCGAGTGTGCTTGTAGATTTTGAAGTGATAGAGATTGTTGATGACAACAACCCCTATCCCGTGCTACTGGGAATAAATTGGGCCACCTACATGAATGGAGTGATAAATATGAAGAAGCACAAGATGATTTTTGAGAAAAAGTCATTGCATGTAGTGGTACCTCTAGACCCTGCGGAAGGATCGTGTTACACAGAGCCAGTGCACGACTACGAGAGTGATGATGATATAGACAATATCTATAAGATAACTACTCAAGAGTAGGACTAGGTGAATACATCAGTGGATGGCAAGATTTCGTGGGAGCGCAAAATCTCCTGCAGCTTAGATTCAGACGAGGATATAGAACGATGGCAGAACCAATTACACGAGGCAACCATGCTCAACTGCAACATGATGACAAGGTCACTAAGCTACGTAACAATAGAGGTAAGAGATCTACTTATGTATGATGGATTGACCAAGGTGGATGATTTTTTGAAAAAGTTTGAAAGCGAAGTACCAATGTTTCGATGCTCTAAAATGGGCACTGCATGCTATGGCTACAAGATGGTGGGGTACGCATCAAAGAAGTTTTTAGGATTGGTGCGAATGCAGAAGGATGACTCCATGTGGTTTGGAAAGCCTCATATGTGGATGAAAGTTGGGTATGACAAAGAAAACATCCTACCTGGCCACCTCTCTAGATGGGTACAGGCGTATGGTGCACAACTTGCACGAACACACACCGTCCTCACAATAGGAAACACAACCAACAAGCAGGATTGGGCAAGACAAAGGCGCTAATGATGAAGTATGATAAGACCAGGCACACCGAAGATTATCTGTGTGGAAGCCTTTGATGAAGTACGCAGAGTACTGAATGCGGTCCACCATGTTAAATGAACCGATTGGGACCTATGCGTTCTAGTGGTTCTATGAACTTATAGGATCATGTGCAAACCCTGACTATGTGGGCACTTCCAAAGTTAAAGTATGAAGTAGATGTTGTAACCCCTATGGAAGATGTGAAGCCTGGGTTGCACATAGTAGCACCCATAGATACAATGGTTCATGAAGCCCGGAAAGGAGGGATCACATAGCCATAAGGAATAGAACACATGGGACTAGAGGAAGAAATCCAATAGGGAAACCTTAGACTCCACAAACTTGAAAATGAAAGGGTACAGTTAAGGAAGAAAAGTGCTTTGATGGACGCAGAAGTTGAGAAGATGGAGGACGAAATAAAGAAATATTTTCTCGGCAAAAAGCCCAAAATGGTAATACAGGAGGTGTGTGATCACGATGATAGGGTTAAGACCCATTGCTGCAAATTGACTAGTTTGATGCCTTGGCTAGGGTCGCATCTTGCTAAGCATAGTGACCAAGGTAGCACGTTGCAAATGCTGAAGTGTGCAATAATACAAGGTGGGGATTCTCCAAGAACCATAACAAAGGACATGATGGACCTCTACACGGGTGGTGCGACCACTTGACTAGCCAAGGGAAGGATAGTCTTGGTGCTCCAGGAAGTTGGAAGGGAGCACGGGACTATAAATGATCCTGCCTGGGAGCTGTGCGATATTGGAGATGAGCGCAGAAGCAGAGATTCACACTGTTCGCGACCACACACGGGGGGTTGTGCTGCCACATGATTTGGCCAGAAAGTGACCTTTAAAGTCACTATTCACGATGGGATGCTCGACTTGAGGCCAAATGTAGTGGGCGGCAGGAATTTAAGACGTGATTTATGTGCAAGATTTGGAAAAATGTGCCACCAAGAAAGCATTAATGAACTAGAATTGTGGGGAACGGTTGAATTCGAACCCAAAAAGTGCTATAAAACACAAAGGCCTGTCCAACAAACAACACTTGGTCTTTTGTGAATTGAGCGATTAAGTAGAGTCCTGAGCATTGTGAGTTGAGCATTGATTAAGCCCCTAAATTTTCGAGTGACAGATTACATCCCAGATATAATGAAAACAACTAAGGATGGTTTGGGAATAGAAGAAGTGACCACCGGTGAGGCTGCACAGGCCCTAACTATGGATGATGTTCCAGAAGGTGTCGGGGTTGTGGTAGAGATCCCCAAGTCATTGCGTATGCCAAGACCCAAGAAGGATAAACAAGAAATGGCTCCCGTACACGTGTCCCCGAGGAAATCACTGCGCAGAAAGCTATCAATGGAAGAGAAGGGGAAAGCTATCATGATAGAAACAGACGAGGAAGAAGAATATTTGCAAGCCCTTATCATCACAGAGGAAGAAGACGAAGACACGGAGTTGGATTTTCAACCTACAAACTCTGCGAAAAAACTGCCTACCTATGTCTCCCCATGAAAAGGGAAGGCCAAAGTGCCCAAAGACCTAGACGAGACCAAGAGTTTGCTCCAGACCCCGCTCCTCCTAGATGGCATTATCTTTGAAAGCACGCACCTGGGTTGCGTGCCGACCATGAAATTTGAATATTGGGACCTCGGTAACTATGGAAAGTTCCCTCACCTTGAGACCGATAATCTCATGAAGTAGAACACCGCAGGGGTGGTGACAACATTAGAACCACTGAAATGGTTGCGCGGTGTGGAAAAGGTTAGGTTGCTAAACCTACTATGGGTGCCACATTTCCACTGCACCCGAATCACCATTGTTGTCATCAGGTAGCTGCTCTGCTTGGTGCACGATGGGTATTTATGGCTAGAGGAGCCCATCCCCATCACGAAAGACCTGATTCATTGCATCTCTCAGCTCCCATACAAAGGAAAGGACCCTGTGACCATATTAGAAGGAAAGGGTAGTGATTTGGCCATTGCAGAGGCCATGAAAACAAAGTACAAGCTGGAAAAGAAGAAGAGGGGCTACGCCATCTCTAGCATCAAGGATAAAACAGTTTGTGTAGCTACCCAAATCCTTGAAGGCAAAGTTATGTGCAAGTGTCGTGCCGATGAGGTACCTACGTCGGTGGTCGCACTAGACAAGTAGTGTGTGGAGGGGGTCCAGTTTAACTGGTTCGAATTCCTCTCCACATAATTTTTAGAAAATTGTCGTGAAGCCCAAGAGGAGGGTAAAAATTTCCACTATGCATGGTTTTTTCTATCCATAATGCTCGTAGTAAGGGAATTGCCAGAGGACAGTCAATCTAGCATAATTGATAGAGAATTACTAGAGGCTATGAAGTATGCTTCGCTCTGGGCCACAAAGTATGTTACTAGGATACATGATAGCAAGATCTTCTGGGTGCTCATGGAGATGAACATCTGAATGTGGATCAACCAGAAGCCATGCTTGTTGCCCACAGTGTACAACAGTCTGCAGATTTTTGCAGAATTTAAGGCTGACATGCACAACGTATACATCAGTGTGGGAAAGGATCCAGTGAAGCAGTGGACAAAGCTACCCTTTGTAGCCACTGACGATGCCATTTTCATTGTCTTCGAGGGATGGCCTCTGGAATGGCACGCCCTAGAACTTGTAGAACTTGAGAGCACGAGAATGTAGAAGAAGAAAAATGATGCCAAGTTGTGCGTCGCATAGTTGGCTAAGAAAAGGCAGAAGGAAATAGCTGCAGTTGACGTGTGGGCAGTGCGGGAAGCAACATAGAAGGCAGCCGAGCAGGAAAAGGCTGCAATAGAATCAACAACATAGGAAGCATCCCTGAATCCACCCCCAAGGGGGAATCCCCCCCAAGGCATGTTTTGGGGCTCAAAGCCCAAGTTTTGACCCAATATTGTTGTAAATACTCCACAAATTTCATGATAGAGTCACAGGGTTGTCCACCCTAGTTTTGTAATGTAATGTCAACTGGATAGACCTACCCATGGTGTTACACAAAAAGTTGTCACCATGAATTTCTATAGTTTGTGTGAGTCCATCAATACTCATACATCCCTCTTTTGCAAGTTTTAAACCTCAACTCTTCATGTCAAGCCTTGAAAATGTGAGAAAGACCTTAAAAATGTCTCAAACCCTGGTTTTGCACTTTCTCCTAGTATTGCCTGCGGTGCCGCACCTAATAGTCATGTTTCCTACAAACTTGACCACTTTGTATATTAAGTGATTGGTGCGAACCCCTGTAAAAGTTAAAAAGGCATGAGTTCATTCTTAAAAACTTATCTTAGGTCACTTCTAGACACTTCTAGAAGGAATATTATGATGGCAAGTGCGCTCCACCGTGGTTCATCCATTCCATAACTAAGGGAGCTAACTCCATGATATGAGGTGCCTATCCCATTGAAGGAGGAACTTATCCCTTCAATGGTGGACCTGCAACTTCCTCCATTTGCACTATAATTCCATGCATTGGGTGGTTGTAGAGGAAGGTTGAAAGCTGAAGATTCTTGAGGGTAAAAGCTGCTGAAAACTAGGCTTCCTTTTTGAGCTTGTGAGAGGAGAGATCACATACCTTTCATGTCATTTTGGAAGTGAGTGAGGCTTGTCAAAGTAGAGGAGACCCCTGCTGGACCCTGGAAAGGACTTGTGAAACATCAAGGAAAAGATTGTAAAGTTCTTTTATTCATTAAGTTAATACAATCAAGTTTATTTTTCTCAATGAACTATCTCTAATGGTTTGTTTTATGAGCTCCTTGATCTTCATAATGAACATGTTTTGTTATACGCAGGTATGCTTTGATGTGTGCTTGTTTGTGTATGTCAGTTGTTGAATGGGAACTGCTTGATGCTGTTGGGATAAAACTACCTCAAACAAGCGTTGGACCGAGGTAGGGTCTTTTACACTTCATAGTATTCATTATTGAATTGAAACATGTTTAGAGAGAAATAGATTTGCTTGTTCTCTTTGTTGCTAGATATCATTAGATACTAGGGAGATCGGTCTTGTCCGCAAGAACGATTTATTCGGCCAACAAATTGGCGACTCCACTGGGGACTGGTTTGGTTTGGATTTTGTGCTGTCTTTGCTTTGACTTGAGAAACTTGAGTTTTTGTTTCTGATTTTGCCTTGATTGGTGTGAGTTTGTGTACTGGTTAAATCCTGGTTGATATTTTATTTTTTGAAATTTTGGAAGAGGACCGCATCCTCTAAGTTTGTTACAGTGCGGACCTATCTGCACTGTTACAGTGTAACACAGAGCGGCACTGCACCTGGTTTTATTGGATGCCTGTGAACCGCTGTCAAAAATTTGAAAAACCTAAAATCCATCTACCCAGTTAGGTTTAGTTCTTATCCATAGTTGTTAATGTATGCCCAGACCTGCATTTGTCTTAACAAAAGTTCCTTTTGAGTTAGTTTTCATTGGAATTTGTGTTTGGAGTGATGTTCAAAGAAGTTTTGTTTGATTGGATTGGTTTTTTCTTGGTCTTTGTAGTGGCTCAGAGATCCTAAGCCTTAGAGCCTTAGATCACCTTGGTCTCTCTGGTTTTCTTGTTGAGTTTGACTGGTTTATAGAATCTATCCGTCGAGAGACTTAGATCCCATTTGTCTCTTTGGAAAAACTTTGATTGAGCTTGATTAAAAGTTTTGAATTTCATTTTTTCTTCTATTAAAATATAATTGGATGTTTTTTATTAGTTTGTTGAGTTGAAAAAATTAATCCTTAGTTAGCTGAAACACTAAGTTGAACATCCTCAAAAACATTTCAAGTGTCTTTTCAATCCATTTTTCGTTTAGATCTCAAAATTCAATCATAGCTTTGAGTTTTTTCATAGAAATTATACAATCTTGTTGAAAATTCATTTTCAATAGTTTTTTAGAGTTTTTCTAGAAATCTTAAAAGCTCTCTTAAAAGAATTGCTTATTCTTGTAGTTGTTGATTGTTGAAAAGCAAAGGGATTTTCTTTTTTGAAGTTTATTAGTAGTATTGTTTTGAAAATTTCTTTGGAAAAGACAAAAAGTTTCCTTTTAATTGTAGGTTAAGAGAAAGATTTGATTTGCCAAGAATTGCATTTTCGACTCTTCCTTAGCTAGATATTAATTGAAAAGGAAAAAGAATTGTTATCATCTTAGGTGCATTTTTAGTGTTTTGGAGTCGAGTCTTCATACCACAAAGTTTCATCTCCGCAGCCATTGACTTAAAGAACAAACAATAAAATTAACGCTTAATTAAAATTAATCTAGCAATCATTTTCTTTTCTAGGACTCTATTCACCAACATAGCTTAGGCTAGTATCTTGGAGTAGGGAGTAATTAACTCTCCAAGGTAGTTTAAACAAAGAAGTAGTCAATATTGCGGTAGGAAGAAAATCCAATTGTTACATCTATGCTATGGGAACGCTCCTATTAAAGGAGAAGCACAAGATCATATCCGAACTAGTGTGGGAATCAATCCTTCCTCATTGGGAATGATAGAAGATTTTCACGTACTACAAATGGTAAACCTCGAATTAACCATTGTCGAGGAGACTGGTGTTACACAGTATTTTGTCACCGTCCCTGTTACCCCTTCTCCCGTACATTGGAGGACCTATCCCGGGTACTGTGAGAAGTGACATAACTTGAAAACACCTACATTGTATCCCTTAGAGTATGTACTTCATATGCCCTGAAGACACCTTCTGCAAAATACCCAAAAATATAGCCCTTTCTCCATTAGCGCTGTTCCACAGTGTATCACTCACGCCAATGGGGGAAATCCTCCAAAGAGGGCGTGCCAGCTGGCGCTCTGTCTAAGAGTCACACTAGCACCAACCTAGTTGGGTAAAGTTTTTAACAAACAAACTTCCGAAGGTTCCTTCTAACCTATCCATGAACTGATTCCAATTTGAGTTAGTTCAGTTGGGCTTCGAATCTCCCAAGGAGGGAAGTAGTTCTCCACCTCTCATGGAAGCTTCCTAATGATAACGACAATCCCTTGAATTTTGTGAATGGTCTTATATACTCCTCCTACCTCTATATAAGCTTGTTCTTTTCCCTTTGACAAGCGAGTTAGTAATTCTACTTTTCAAGCTCCCAAATCTAAGTCCTAAAGTCTGAGAATTGCTAAGCTCATGTTACAAGAGGTCTTGTTCATCCTCATAAGGCTACATCTTTGAGGAGGAGATCCATGTCCAAGTAATCATGGAGAGAGAGGCTTGTTCCCATCCCCTACAAGATTTGCAAGGCATGTGTTGTTGATCACCCAACCAAAGGAGGATTTGACGTCTGGTTGTATTCTCTTTTGTTTATCAATAATAATAGATGACTATCATTATGGTTCCACTCATGTGTCTTTATTATGATGTTTGGGTTGTATCCTTTCTGACTGATACATAGTTGCATGTATTGGATTTTATGCTTGTATTTGTGTTGTTCTTTGCATGTGCAGGTGTTTATTCATGAGGATCGTGAGGATTGTGACCAGCTGAAGTGAAAGAACAGAAGTGACGAATCTTCTACGAATATAAGCGTTGGATTCAAGGTAGGCTCTCATCATCGGCCTTTACTTTGCAATTAGGAACCTGCGTGTTAGCGTTGTTTGATTGTTGCTAGACCCCATTTAGGCTAGTGGGATCTCCTATGTCCGCAGAAGGGATTTACCTGTACAACAATTTGGCGACTCCGCTGGGGAGTTGGCTTTTGCCTTGTTTATTTATCTTGTCTTGTTGTTTGATTTGTAAACTATTAGACGGAGCCTGAAGTCTGGCCAGATAGCCTTCGAAACGCTATTGCTTTGCATTAGCGAAGTAGATCAACGCTACTTTAGTCCATCTCCGGTTTGGTTTGCAAACTGAACAACTTGGGACTAGCCTTGTTCCTTGATTGTTTCCTTGGTTTCTCCCGCTTGTTTAGCTTTCTGGGTTGGATACCTGTGTTGTTTTGCCTCTTGAGAGTACTTAGGTATTGCTGGTTTAGCCTTGCCTCTTTTGTTTTTTATTTTTCCATAGCAAACTCGACTGACACTAGTTTATAGTGTGATAGTCGCGCCAGTTGGCGCATGTTGCACACTTACAACCCACGCCAATCCCTGAAAGGCACTAGTTGTAGCCTGACAGTCGTGCCAGGCCTGTAAACTTTTGAAGTTTGCTTGGTTCTCAACTTTTTGAGCTTTGGTTTTGTCCTAAGTACCTTTATTAGACTACTGGAGTGTGTTGGAGTGTGATTTGACTAGTTTCGATTGCTACCCTTTGAGTGTTTGCTTTTTTCTACCGATATCGCATTTCTAGCCCTAGGGCATCTAGTGGCCTTGTGAATCGAGCCTTCCTAAGGTGTTTTGATCTTTCTGTTGTCCAGTTGACTCTCTTGTTTCCTCCCTTACATTTGTTTGGTAGTTGTGAATCATTTCATTGCGTTATTTAGGTGATTTGCTTCGTCTTCACTCGAATTCTGCTTTGTCTCACTTTGAGCCCAGATCACACGGCTCATTGTTGTCTTTGGGACCTTTTTAATTCTTTGGATGTTTGATTTGTGTTTTGAGGAACTGAACGTGTGTGTATTGGTTAGAATTTGTTTGTATTATTTCTCAAAAACTCTTTAGTGCATTTTTCCATTATCGAAAAGAAAAATCTCTTTTTTTTTCAATCAGTTAATGAAAGTTAGGACTTTTCATTTCGATTAGTGAATTAGTAATCTTAAAAGAAAAGTTTATTGATTTGCATTAGCTACATTAGGGAAACTCTTTGTTGTTGTGATCGTTTCGTTTGCATGAAAGCTCTCTAACTCTCTTGTAATTAGCATTCATCGAATGGAATGACATGTTTTGGCATATAGATTGCATTTAGGGATTTTGAGAAATCACATACGGTAGGACCTGAAA
>APFE031693898.1:115045-167163 GCA_000404065.3 Pinus taeda
CTTTTCTCGACTCTTAAAACATGAAAAGATCAAGTTGTGTCCTAATGTCTTAAAAATTTATTCGACCACGATTACATTTACCTTGTTAGATCTTGTTTGCGTTAGTTTTGAGTAGGGTCTTTCATCGTTAGCTTGTCTAGGATTTTTGAATTCCATCATCCTGGCGGATCCATCGATCCCGTCTCCCGTCCCGAGTGACCAAGGGTCTCCTTCTTCTGCTGCTCCTGAGACACCGGTTTGTGGTGACACTTTCCCTGTTATTCCAAGTGTCCAACCGTTGAACTCTCGTGCTTCAGAGGATGAACTTCATGATTTGTTTTGGAACCTCATTTGGGAACCTTATGAAGAGGATTATCCCTCTACTCCTACTGGTGTTTCGACCCTGATGGCTTCCTCTGATATGGAGGACACATCTCCTGTATCGAGTGGAACACCTATTATGTCAAGTATTGAGACTCCTATCCCGGCCACATCCCTGGTCATATCTATGCCCTACACTATTACACCTCTCGGTATTACAGTGCCTGCATGCTATAGATCTCTGAGGGATGCCATGGACTCTAGGAACTCCTCTTCTGGTACCATGTGGGATAATAACATCGTTCCCACTATAGGATCTTTTGTTTCCCAAGTTCACAATACTGTTGTCACATCAGTTCCAACCAATCCAACCATTTGTGTCACATCATCGGCTCTGGTTGCTAGTGCCGTTACGACATCTTCCATCGTAACTACTGTTGCCGGCCCATCCTATGGTCTAGTACATAGTGGTCAATCGGCAAATGCTGCCAGAGTTGTTCATCCTTCAAGGAGTGCCCCACCTTCTTCTGATGCCATTTCATCAGGGGGGCATATTCTTAGTACTTGCATGCTGTCCAAAATCCAGGCGCGTAAGGCCCCTATTATGACCCTATAGGTCATCATTTGTATACTTCCTTGCCAGCTCAACCCGCGGTTGAGTCTTCAATTCCGTTGAATGTTTCTTGGGGTACCACTGGTTATGGTGGTGGCCAATTCCGTCCAGATCAAGGGCAACCATATCAAGGACCATCATACCAAGGTCAGCCATCCTACACGCAGCCTAATTATGGGCAACAGTATTATGGACAAACCTATCCAGGGCAACCTGGAGGCTCCCAAGAACAACCCTCCCAGGGACAACCTTCGACCTCTGGTGGTCCATCTTTTACCTATCTTGGGCAACCTTCTGGAAACCCGGGACAACCTTATGCTCAACAAGGACAACCTGGAGTCCAACAGGGATACCCTTCGGGTCAACCCTATGGGAATCCGGGACAACCTTACGCGCAACAAGGACAACTTGGAACCCAGCAAGGGTACCCTTCTAGCCAGGGTGGCCATCCTTACATGCAGCAAGACCAGCCCACTACTCAGCCTAGTCATCCATATGGTCTGCAAGGACAAACTTCGGTTGCGCAAGGACAACCTTCGGTTGCACAAGGACAACCAAACACCTAGCAAGCTAAACCTTCTGGGCAAGTAGGTCCATCTCAGATCCAACCAGGACAACCTTTCGGCCAGATGGCCCAACCTCAGTCTTCTCAAGGATATCTCTCTGGGCCTGCTCAACCGGGCATGTAGATGGTTCCTGCTTCTCAAGCTCAACCCGGTTATCAGCCCCAGAATCAAACTGGTCTCCAGCCGCAAGGTGGGTATCAATCTCAACCTTCTTATCAAACATAGCCTGGTTCCCAGGCTCAATATGGAGCCCAGAAACCATATGGATACCAGCAACCCCAAGGGAAAAATCAATTTTCCCCGTATCAAAATTATCAATAGCCGCAGACCATCCCTTATCAAAATTACCAGCAACCAAATGTTACTCCTGCAGGTCAGTATGGTAACCAATGGGGCGCTGGGGGGAAGATCCAGAATCAACCATCCGGTTATGGATATAACCCTTATGGACAGAGTTCCTATGGACAAGGTCCTTTTGGACCTGGTTCGTCTGGACAAGGTCAATGGGGGCAACTAGCAACTGGATGGAACTCTGGCCCTACCTCATATCCACAGATGTCCTTCAACCCACAACTACCATTTCTAGCAACGTTGGAACTGCCCGATGTGTCGAAATTAACCAATGATCCTATCTTGCATAATCCACAATGGTCACCAGTTCCAACTAAGATACCCGGCGATTGTCCCAAATTCGACAGCAAAGCTGGAGAGGATCCCCAAGCCCATGTAATGACTTATCACCTTTGGTGTTCGTCCAATTCATGGCTTGATGATTCGGTTCAGCTTCACCTATTTCAAAGGACTCTCACCAGCTCCGCTGCTGAATGGTACATTGAATTGACCCGTGCGTCTTTTCAAGATTTCAATTCATTGGAAATGGCATTCCTCACTCATTTTTAGTTACCCATTCGGTACAAGACGGGAACCCATCTCCTTTCGTCTCTCAAGCAGGACATGACTATGCACATCTCTGATCATATACATGAATGGAGAAGGCGTCGTTGGTTGATCAAGTTTTGGATTCCTGATCAACTCCTCACCGACTGGTTCACAACTTCCTTTGTCCCTAAGATCGCACGGGACATTGCTATGGGAGCTTGTGTGACTGACGAGCAAGCTATCGCACGTGCCCAATACCTTGACTTAGTTTATTCTTAGTCAGGTACTTTATATGAGTATTTGCCTGATGCCCCGAGACCCGGTACATCCAAAGCTCCACCAAAGCCATCTGTTGATGGAGTTATTGGCTCTGTAAATCCGTTGTCAAAAAAATCATCCTCGAACCCTGGGAAGCAAAAATCTAATGCTTCTAACGAAAAAAATTCTTAGGGTGGTTCTAATTCTGGAAGTACTTCCGAGGTTAACGCCGTCTAGTCCACCACGACGAATAAGGCCTTGAAAGGAAAGAAAAAGGGGAAAGAAAAGAATAAGTCTGAGCAACCTAAACATGATTCCTCCAAACCTCCATCCGAGGAAGGAGCCAAGCATAAACCAAAGTATCCTTGTCTCATCTGTGATGAGGATCACTATACCAAAGACTGCCCAAGGCGGTCCAAGGTTAGTCGTTTGTTGAAAGGTGCTCCTGGGATTCCTGCGGTTCTTAAAGAACCTTTCCCCTCTCAACAGAATCAAATGGTGGCTGATCCATCTTCGTCTTCTTCTCCCTTTGTTTCCCAAGTCTTCATTGCTGGATCCATTCCTGTTCATGTAATGACTCGAACAAAGGAGTATCCGTCATCCGCTGGGAAGGAGCCTGAGGTTCCCTCAAGCACTCCTCCATCTAGTTCTGGTCCGCTCCACATCGAGAGACCTAGTACCGAGACGACAATCCGACCCCCTCCCAAAGGAGTACTCCAGAGATCATCTTACAACCCAAATGCTTGTGTTGCCCAGCACTATAGCATAATTAAGGACTTAGCACAGGCTACGTCGACTATGTCCACTTTAGAAGTTCTCTAGAGCTTCCCCCCTTAGAGGAAGTCCCTGCTATTGGCCATCGGTGGCATCGACCCGACAGATTCGGATTTGATCACCTTTAATCTCGAGAGCCATGTCCCAAGGCTACCTCATCAGATTTCCTTTCTCATACAAGTCATCATGAATTCAAAAACGATCCATCGTACAATTATTGATGAAGGCGCGCCAACTTGCATCATGTCTATTGCTTGTTGGAAAGCGATCAGGTCTCCGACTTTGAGCCAGTCTCCCACGACGCTGGAAGCCTTTGATGGGAGAGAATCTCGTTCCTATGGTATTCTTCAACGATTTTCGATTACTTTAGAAGGGAAAGCCATTGAAGTAGAAGTTGAGGTCGTTGACGTAAATCTTACTTACAACCTCCTTCTCGGTCGGAGTTGGACATATGCCATGCGTGCCATGGCTTCGTCCCTCTTCCGTGTCATTCGTTTCCCTCACCAGGGGAAAATTGTCATGGTAGACCAGCTTTCCTTCTTTGCTTCTTCTTCTGAAGGCAATGTGCCTTTTATGGAACATACCTCCATCCCTTTCGAGAGTGTGGGATCCGGGCTCTTCAAAGATCCCGCCCTCATGGGTGTTTTTTCACTCCCACCTCCCAACCTCACCTCCATCAGTATGATTTCGTTTTGTTCTGATCCTTGGGTCCTTCCCCCCATTGACCAGAGAGAATCGTGGGGCAAGGAGATGCCGTTGAGTCCCACCGAGCTCAACTACATCGAAATCGCTGCTGTATCATCTCCTCGTACTGAATCTGATTCTTTAAGAAAAGCTCTTGACTCATATGACTATTCCCCTTGGCTTGGAGAATGTGCCTCCTTGGATCCATTAAAGGAAATATTTCCTTCCAACGAAGCCATCATGGAGACTATGTCTCTCGAGGAACCTCCGTGGTTCAATCTTCATCACCGTTCCTCATTTCTCCCTACCCTTCGGGAAACGTTGGCTTGTCTCGAGCGGTTTGCTTTGTGTCTCCCTTCACAACCTCTTCAGACACCCATTCAGGTTTACCAAGTATCTTCTGAAGGGAATTTGGGGAACATTACGCAGACCCAACCTATTGACATCTCTGTCAAGCCAGGGATTGTCGAGAACATTTACATAGGAGTCACTTGCACTCCTGAGGAAATTCAAATCTATATAGCTCTTTTTCGCGAGTTCCGTGACGTCTTTGCATGGTCTTATGAAGAGATGCTCGGCATTGATCCAAACATTGTAGTGTATGAGATACCTATGTATCTAGGAGCTAAACCTGTTCATCAGCATTTATGCCCTGTGCACCCCTGCAAGGCTGCAGCTATCAAAGCGGAAGTCAAAAAACTTCTTAAAGCTGGTTTCATTTACCCTATCCCACTCACAGATTGGGTCTCTAACATTGTCCCTGTGGATAAAAGGCAGGGTACTATTCGCGTCTGTGTCTATTATCGTGATATTAACCGAGCCTGCCTGAAAGATAACTACCCCACACCTTTCATTGACCATCTCATTGATGAGTGTGCTGGGAGTGAGATATATTCATTCATGGATGGCTTTTCTGGCTACAACCAGATTAATATCGCGCCCGCTGATCAACACAAGACGGCCTTTATCTGTCCGTGGGGTACTTTCGCTTATAAAAAGCTCCCTTTCGGTCTTAAGAATGCCGGTGCCACTTTTCAACGTGCGATGTCTTATGCCTTTCATGATATCTGGCACATCGTACAATCTTATCTGGATGACCTTCCTGCTCATTCAACTAAGCGCCAAGACCATCCGTCGCATCTCCGCGAGATTTTTCTCCGCTGTCGACACTACAATATCTGACTTAATCCACATAAATGTGTCTTCTGCGTAGAATCTGGTTGACTTCTCGGGTTCATCATCTCCCAAGAGGGCATCTGCTTGGATCCCCTTAAAGTCGAAGCCATTTTGAATCTTCCTCCCCCTACTTCTTTGTGGCAACTGCAGAGTTTGTATGGTAAAGCAAACTTCTTATGACTATTCATCCCGAATTATGCCGAGGTGGCAAAAGGTTTAACACGGTTACTCAAGCGTGACACCCTGTTTCGATGGGATGCCATAGCTCAATAGTCTTTTGCACATCTTAAAACTCTCCTGGTTTTCGCCCCTTTGTTGCGGCCTCCGAATTATCATCGTGATTACACGTTGTATCTGGCCACTGCGAATACCACCATCGGCATGGTTCTAGTTCAAGATGATGATGATGGCACTGAACACTTATCTATTACCTTAGCCACAATTTGTTAGACACAGAATCTCGATATGCTTATGTCGAGAAGTTGGCCGTCGCTGCTGTTTGTGCTGTTCAACGCTTCTGTCATTACATCTTGTTGCGTACGATGACAGTGATCTCCGATTGCAACCCTATGACCTACATTCTTTCACGCCAGTTGCTGGGGGGCAAATACTCGAAGTGGATAGTCATCCTCGAAGAGTTTGACTTGGAATTTACTGCTGCCAAGTCTAAGAAATCACTTGTCTTCGCTGAGTTGTTGTGTTCTTTGCCATCTTCTGCTGTCTCCTCTCAGTTCGAGGATTCCATTCAAGACGAAACTCTGGGATATTATTGTCTACTTGCAAACATCCTCCTTCTGTCCCGAGGCCTCTAAGGATGCTCGCCGATGGATCCGACATCAAGCCCAACCATATCGCATCGTTGGGGACACCCTGTACCATCTTGGTGTTGATTCTGTTCTTCACTGATGCTTGACTTTTGAAGAAGCAGAGAGAGTTTTGAATGACTTCCACTCTGGTGCATGTGGTGGTCACATGTCTGGATATGCCACCGCATAGAAAATCTTCTGTGCTAGCTATTTTTGGCCCTCCATCTTCAAGGATTGCATTCTTGCCATCCGTTCATGTCATGAGTGCCAAATTTACCAACGGAAGATGCGTGCACCCCCTGCTCCACTGCACCCCGTTGTAACCATCGGCCCTTTTGCCAAATGGGGCATTGATTATGTGACCTGTAACCCTCACTCGGCGGGGGGGCATGGGTACATCATCGTTGCTGTTGATTATTTCACGAAATGGGCCAAGGCGATGCCTACATTGTCAGAAGATGGTCACACCGCAGCGCAGTTTTTGCTCAACCATGTTATTTCGCGGTTCGGAGTACCCCAAGCCATCGTCAATGATCACGGAAAGCACCTTCGTAATCACATGATGACCGAGTTAACAACCTAGTTGGGTCTTAGGCATGATAGTTCGACCCCATACTATCCTCAGGCAAACGATCAAGTGGAAGCCGTGAACAAGGTTTTGGTCACGATGCTTCAAAGAACTGTTGGCATGCATAAGTCCAATTGGCATCTAATGTTGTTCTCTGCTTTGTGGGCCTACCGTACCTTCGTGAAGGACGCCATCGGTTTCACTCCCTTTCAATTAGTTTACGGACTAGAGGCGACCCTTCCTATTGAGTGTGAGTTTCCTTCATTAAAGATAGTCGTCGAATTGCTCCCTGATACTACTCCAGTAGAAGAGCATCTTCTTTACTTAGAACGGTTGGACGAGACTCGTCGTCTAGCCTCCTTAGCTATTGAAGCTCAGAAGAAGCGAGTGAAAACTCACTTCGATAATACTATTAACCCCCGCTCTTTCATTGAGGGAGACTTAGTACTGCTCTATGATCAAGCCAACGATAAGCTAGGGCAG
This sequence comes from Pinus taeda, assembly GCA_000404065.3. Lineage (NCBI taxonomy): Eukaryota > Viridiplantae > Streptophyta > Pinopsida > Pinales > Pinaceae > Pinus > Pinus taeda. The sequence continues at coordinate 122,153 of APFE031693898.1, forward strand.
GAAAATTCGAGCCTATGTGGGACGGGCCCTACATTGTGAAAAGAGTTTTGCAAAAAGGCACCTACGAGCTTATTGATTATGAAGGCAATCCCCTGGATAAGCCTCGAAATGAGCTTTATCTTAAAAAATACTATGCATGAGTCCAAGCACTCCCTTTTTGTACATACCTGTGCTTTCAGCAAGTGTGTTGTGTGTGCATGTTTTTATATTTTTGTCTTGGTATGTCGGCGTGATTGCTGCTTATTGTGTCTTTTGCTTCTTGAACAGATGTCTGGATCGCCTTATGTTGGTTTCGCTGATGGTGCTTCTCGTAGTACACGCAGCTTGTCATCTGCGGCATGGGTGATCTACGATCCTCATGGTGAGTTAGTAGACATTCAAGGGGTTTGTCTAGGTTGTACAACGAACAATGTTGCTGAATATAGTGCTTTGATTGAATAATTAGCTGAGGCAATTAACCTCGGCATTTGCACATTGGTTGTGAACTTGGACTCTCAGCTTGTAGTCCACCAACTCAACGGGCGTTATTCCGTCAGAGATCATCGGATTTTAAGGTTGTATTTACGTGTTAAGTTATTAGAAAGGGATTTTGATTTCATTACTTATCAACATATTCCAAGATGACTTAATACGTTAACCGATGCATTAGCTAATTATGTGTTGGACAGGCATTTGCATAGCATGTAATTCAACATAACACAAGAAGCATAAAGTACAATAAACCATAAAACATATGTATATATATATGTGTGTGTGTTTCCAAAATGTTTGCACCCTGTGCATCATCAAAAAATAATACATGTTTGTCTGAATACATCCGGAGACAACACGTCTCTCAAAAAATATGCATGAAAGGAAAAGCCTAGGTATCTAGTCTCGATGGTGCTCATGGTAGCACGTCACCGCTCGCACTAAGCGCCTCAGGAGTCGGTGGATGCGAGTTGGCACCCCCACTGTGTGCCTCTAGTACGCTAATGGGACATCCGCTAGTTGAGCATAATCTGGGATCCCTCGAGTGATAGCCTCGAGGTTCTGGATGAGCTCCCCTCTGTCACCACCCTCCTCCAGAGGATCTGCTTCTGCTGCTGCTGCTACTGGATGTCTCGTCGCAATGGGAGACATGCCAGCTGGATGCTCTAGGCTGACATCTGCATGTGCATATAAAGGTCATTAGAACAAGTATGTATTAACAAAAAAAATCATAAAAACACAAAATCAAAAAATGAGGACGTGCCAATCTCCTCATCCTAGTCCTCTCCCTCCGGTATGGGAAGGTCAGGGTCTCCGGTGAAGTCTGTTCCCGCATACGGCCAGTCCTCCACCACTATCAGTTGGCGGCGAAGCCACCCGAAGAACTCTGGTCTAAAGAACATCTGCTGGCTGCCACCACCCCTCGGCATCAGTGCCGCCCATCGAGCCATCCTCGACTCTCAAGGTGCTGGGTCTGCTACAAAGGCCCCTTGGCCCTAGAAGCTTGGCAGATGTTCCAAGAAGAACATCACCAAGATGGAACCGTACCCAAACTGTTGCAGCTTGCCCTGCTTGGCCTTTGTCAGCTGCCTCTTCATATTGGTTGTCACAGCTGACGCCCAATTGAAGATCGTCGGGCTAAGGCACTCTGTCGCTAAAATCAGGTGGTTCTTCGTCTCGTGTGAAGGTGAATAGCAATGCTCTCAGTGTCAGGTCCTAAACGGTGGGGATATCCACCTTCGAACTGCCCTGTCCATATTTTGCCTCTGGGCAAACTCGAGCCTTCACCTCATCCATCTTCTCTCTAGATGGCCTGCTCCCAGTCAATCGAGGCACCAGCCGTCGTCGCGACAATCCAGTTAGGAAGTAGACATCAGACACGTCTAACTCTAACACCTGATCCTGTATCTGGAACACCTGTTCCTCTACGTCCCACAAGTCGATCAGATACTGCAAGAGCTCTAGCTGAGCTCGCAAATAGGATAGCATGAAATATTTTTTGAACCCACACGCTCTGAGAGCTTCCCTGCAATCCTCATCCACTAAGGCCAAGGTGTCCACTTGGTCATGTTCCTGTTCCTTCCATACAATCACCATTTTTGCAGATTGCCCTACAAACACAAGCCAAAATAGTGAATTAGACTCTCAAGTAACTTGAAATTGCAGGTAAAAATGGTTTGAATTTGTTAAAACTTGCCAAAAATGCACGCCACCGTTGGCGCGACTGTTTCTAAAACACTCGCGCCCATGGGCGCACGCCCTATGGGAAACTTGCCCCATTAGCGCGGGTCTGTACCCGAAACCCACGCCAATGGGTGCAACCCCTAAATTCAAAACCCTCCCCATAGGAGATGAAAATGCAACTAAAAACAAATTCTAAATGGATGAAAATGGAGCTAAGGACAAGACCTCTTACCTGACACTGACGGCGCTCGAAATGGTCCACTGGATTTGTCGCAATCGCCAACTGAAGATCGCACTCCAAAAAGCCCTAATGTCGCTCTCCAAAGGTAAAAAGTGAAAAGTAATTTTTATTTTACCAATTTCACTATTTTATAACTTTTTGGCCCTTAATAGGTTTTAAAAAGTCATTTTATGAATATTTATGTCGAAAATGGATTTTACGCCGATTTCTTGTGCAGCGACAGGTGTTTATGCAGCTTTGGTGGCGAAACGAGTTGTGTTTTATATTTTTTTGGACTCGGTAAATACATGAAAAAGTCACTTTTGAGTCATATTTTTCTCTTTTCTGACTCTCTAAATATGAAAAGAATTCCGAGTTGGACCTCTCGACTCGTTAAATGGTAATGAGAGGCAGTCATCTTTAAACCCTTTTCTGATCGTTTAAAAACGAAAAGATCGTCAGACCCTTGTTGTTTCCAGTTTGTTAATGGTCCCAAAGTGACGTGGTTTTGATCGCTTTTTCAATTTTTCAAATTAGAATCACTACTTATGAAAAGTACTCCTCGGTCGTAATGACCGGGTGGTTCTTTCCATCATTGTTTTATACTTTTTCGGGCTTGAGAGACACAAATTTACGAAAAAGGACACCTGTGGAGTTTCCTTTTTGCTGTCTTTTCAAACTCTCTAAACATGAAAAGGCGCCAAGTTCTTCCTTTTCTAGACTTGTTAAAACTTAATGACATCGGATTCCGTCGAAATGATGCCTCTCGAGCATATGCTATCCCCATCAAGGTTTTCATCCAAAAATAACCTGGGTACTCGCCAGAAATGGTGGGGGAATAAAGGAACCGTAATCATCGTCGTGTTGGCAGTATGTCGCTCTTGAACATGGCACTCGTCTGCATTCGTGTCTGGGTGGGGACATCTCATCTTGTTTTACACTTGGCTCCGTGGGTTTGGGTTATCTTGTTTGACCTTTCATCTGCTCATTGCCTTGTCACCATGACCCTTGATCATTTGATGTCAAATACTGCCAAATCCACTGTCGTGCCGCCGATATGTTCAAGAGAAGTTGACCTCTGTAGAATACTCAACATCCTTCTAATACCTCACACAAAACATTTAATCCTTCTCTGTCTCATGTTGATGATGTGGGAAACATCATGGCCCACCTTCGATCAAGGTCACTTCCTATCGACTTCAACTCATTATCCAAGAAGTTGACTTAGAGACTCCCTTCAGGTACCTTGGAGCTTGGATGCCTCAATGGCAGGTTCTTCGTGTTCGACGCAAGGTTTTCATCATTGGCCTCCGATCGGATGATTCTGCGGGTGTTCGACACCGGCTCACTGATTCGCACACCATGGATTGTACCTCTAGTACCTTGAGGACCATTGTCATTATTGGTGGTACCTCTCGTGTCTGTTAACAATTTTCATCATTGAATGGTAATTAGATGTTGTTCTCACATGTTCGACTTTGACTCCTATATTCGCATGCTTGAACTTGTACTTTGTTCGGGTCGAGTTGGAGCGCAAGACCCTAGATTTTGTCTGTTGAGATCCAGGTTGCATTTTGTGGATTATTATAATCACTACATGACTCATTCACTGGATGGCTGCGACCATACCTGAGTCTATTTCATTGATCCTCATCGGATGGCTACGTCCATACCTGGGATCCAGATCTTTATGTACTCTGCTATGGATGGCTGTGCCCATGCCATGTACATCATGTATTTGAGATATCAGTTGTACTTTGTGCAGGTTCTCCGGCGGCTGTGTTTTCAGTCAACCATGTTCTTGTAAAGCACTTCACCCCTCTCTCTCTCGGGCTTCATGCTTTAGGGGGAATCTATTACATAGTATTTTGTCACCGTCCCTGTTACCCCTTCTCCCGTACATTAGAGGACCTATTCCGGGACCTGTGAGAAGTGACATAACTTGAAAAAACTTGCATTGTATCCCTTAGAGTATGTACTTCATATGCCCTGAAGACACCTTCTGCAAAATACCCAAAAATATAGCCCTTTCTCCATTGACATTGTTCCACAGTGTATCACTCGCGCCAATGGGGGAAATCCTCCAAAGAGGGTGCGCTAGCTGACGCTCAGTCTCAGAGTTGCACTAGCGCCAACCGATTTGGGTAAAGTTTTTAACAAACAAACTTCCAAAGGTTCCTTCTAACCTATCCATGAACTGATTCCAGTTTGAGTTAGTTCAGTTGGGCTTCGAATCTCCCAAGGAGGGAAGTAGTTCTCCACCTCTCATGGAAGCTTCCTAATGATAAGGAAAATCCCTTGAATTTGGTGGATGGTCTTATCTACTCCTCCTACCTCTATATAAGCTTGTTCTTTTCCCTTTGACAAGTGAGTTAGTAATTCTACTTTTCAAGCTCCCAAATCTAAGTCCCAAAGTCTGAGAATTGCTAAGCTCATGTTACAAGAGGTCTTGTTCATCCCCATAAGGCTACATCTTTGAGGAGGAGATCCATGTCCAAGTAATCAAGGAGAGAGAGGCTTGTTCCCATCCCCTACAAGCTTTGCAAGGCATGTGTTGCTGATCACCCAGCCAAAGGAGGATTTGATGTCAGAACTTGGTTGTATTATCTTTTGTTTATCAATAATAATAGACAACTATCATTATGGTTCCACTCATGTATCTTTATTATGATGTTTGAGTTGTATCCTTTCTGACTGATACATAGTTGCATGTATTGGATTTTATGCTTGTATTTGTCTTGTTCTTTGCATGTGCAGGTGTCTATTCATGAGGATCGTGAGGATTGTGAGCAGCTAAAGCGAAAGAACGGAAGAGACAACTCTTCTACGAATATAAGCATTGGATTTGAGGTAGGCTCTCATCATCGACCTTTACTTTGCAATTAGGAACCTGCGTGTTAGCGTTTTTTGATTGTTGCTAGATCCCATTTAGGCTAGTGGGATCGCCTCTGTCCGCAGAGGTGATTTACCTGTACAACACCTGGGGTCACTTGTTGGTAAACCTTGGATTATGTCAAGGAGCCTTCAAGGGGATTGAGCTTGTTACTCTACCCTTGCATGCATATCGGATCCTAGACTGTTCCCCTAGGTATATTTGTTTCCATTGGTGACATTAGTGACCATAATCTTTAGGATTCTTTCCTAGGTGACGGTGGAGGGAAGATCCCAATGTACCTGGAGCAGAAGTCGAATAGACTCACTTGGACTCTCTGGGTGGTTATCTTCACTCGAGACGGTTATAGTGGAGAAACTTGTGCCAGTCTGTTTCATTAAGCAGGTTGTCAGGGTAACTGTTCCAACCGCCACTTTTGTATTGGACTCTGCGACGTTGGATTTCATCACCAACTAGTGTTTTCAATCTGGAAAGATATTGTTTGTGTGTGGTTTGATCTCCTAGATTTGTTAGGCGTATGATTCAAATTGTTTGGTTCTTTAGAGACTTTAGGTATTTTTCTAGAGATTTTTCTTTGTTTTCATGTGAAGTAATTAGATTAATCATGGCTGGATTACCGAGACAATCCCATCGACTTTGGGGCAGCCTCCCGAATTTACACCAAGTCAGCTGGAAGGGCTGCAAGCCCTTGTCACACCTAGTGAGAGTAGGGTTGGATCACCAGAGGCCAGAGAATATTCATTGATTGTACATCCTGATTATATAGTGCAAGCAACAGAACATATTTCTGAACCGATTTCATTTTCTGAGGTTACTGGTAGTATCACTCCTACTAGTTCAGTAGCCGAAGAACCTGAAATCTTTGAGCCTGAAACTGAAATTGCTACTACTCCAACTTCAGCATTTTCTTCTCCTGTTTCTAATGGTCCTAGTTCACCCAGAGTCGAAAATATTATCACCGAAAATCTTCCTTCTGGACTCATTTCCATTGAATAAATTGTAAGTTCAAGTTCAGACAAAGGTATAAGCATCCCTGAAAACCAACTGACTATTGAACTTAGGGAGCGTGAATCTATTTTCTTCAATCCCATTAGAGGTGACGCTTGATATATTTCGTTGACAAATTTCTTAGAAAATCCAGGTCTCACATCTTCACCACCTTGATTCCCTTTTCATCTAACACCCAGAGGTTATTATCCTCCCTTTAATATGTCGAGACAATCATCCTTGTTTACTCAGACGCCTGAAACCTTTTTACATGGCGGTCCTTTTGTTTCTCTTGGGTATCAGTCTATATTTGGTACATTTTTAGGAGCTTCTCCTTGACCCATCGATTACGCCATATCTCCTGGTCATAACAGAACTAAACTGTTAAGTGTTGAAGAAATTCGTATGATGTCTGTTACTACTCCTAATCCGCAACCTCAAGGTAGTTCAATACCGTCTGGGGGGCAGCCGCAAGGTACTCCAATACCGCCTGGGGGGCAACCCCAAGGCAGTCCATTACCGCTTGGGGGGCAACCTCAAGGACAGTATGTTCCTTCGGGACAATATGTTCCTGAAGGTCAACCCTAGTATCAATATGTACCTCAAGGCCAACCCCAGTATCAATATACACCTCAAGGTCAATACCAGCCTCAAGGTCAGTACCAACCCCAAGGTCAGTACCAACCGCAAGGTCAGTACCAACCCCAAGGTCAATACCAACCCCAAGGTTAGTATCAACCTCAGGGTCAATATCAACCTCAAGTTTTTCAACCACCTTCAGGTCAATCATTTGTTTAAGGACCTAGAAATGTACCATATAATTATCAATCTTACACTCAACCTAGTTTTGGTCCTCAATATGTTCAACCTGTTATGGGTCCATACCCCGGAATGAACATGGTGTGGGATCCACAGACTCCGCAACCCAGTGCACAGTTGTCATCTCAATTTGGACACTCTTTTGTTTCTGGTTCACCCTAGCAACTTGTCTAGCCTACTAGTCAAGCTACTACAACTGGGGTAGTTCCACAGCCTCGGCCTAGTTCGCCACGAACTCCATCCCAAACGTCTGCTACAATTGCTGTGGCTTCTGTTCAATCCACCCCACCTATTTCTGGAGTATCAGTGGCTCCAGTTTCTACTGCTCCTATATCAACTCCTCAGGCCTCTTTACCCCAGTCTGGACCTACAATCGAGACTCCGATTTCTATTCCTGTAGGACAACCTAGGCCTAGTACGGTTGTTACAATTCAACCACAATTTACTTATCAACTGTACCAGGGGCAGTACAATTATGGGCCTGTTGTGCAGAACCCAACTTATCGGTATCAACCGTACCCTGTGTATACATATCAACAACCTCAACAACCCCAGTACGGTCCAGTTAATGCTGGTTTTCTAGGAGGATATAATATCCCAAATGCAAATCCGATACCAAGCTATCCTGGATATCATCCTCCTTGGGCTGGTCTTATGACCCCAAGTTTTCGGGATCCAAACCGTCAGTTACCGTTCATAGCAACTTTAGATTTGCCTGACTTATCGCACCTTATGAACGATCCAATCAATTATCTTCTGTTTTGGCCGCCAATGCCGAATAAGTTGCCCAGTGATATACCTAAGTTTGAGGGGAAGCCAGGAGAAGATTCGTCTAATCATGTGATGACTTACCATATCTGGTGTGCATCAAATTCCATTATAGATGATTTCATTCATATTTGTATTTTTCAACGCACTTTGATTGGCCTTGTAGCCAAGTGGTACATTGAGTTGCCACAAGGTTCCTTTTATAATTTTAGTCAGTTAGCTACTTCCTTCCTTACACATTTTCAGCTGTCAGTCCGATATGAAAATGGCACGAAATTATTAACTTCGTTAAAACAGTCGATGTCTACTTATATTTCAGATCATATTCATGAATGGCGGTGTCGACGTCTTTTAGTGAAAGTTTTTATTCCGGACCAAATTTTGGCAGAATGGTTTGTGAAGTCATTATTACCCAAGATAACTGAAGATGTCGCTAAGGCAAGGGTAGTTACAGAAGAGCAAGTAATTTCTCAAGCTCAGTACCTTGACTTAGTTCTTACTCAGTCAAGTAAGTTGCATGAGAAAATCCCCGACCTTCCAAAACAAAATCAAATCGCTTCACCTCCCTCAGGGTCTCATGCCACTGATGGTATGATTGGTACTGTTAATACCAAAAGTAAGAAGAAATCCTCCAAGAATTCTTCTCCCATAATAACTTTACCAAATTCCCCTAAGGGAGAGTCTTCACCTGAAATTTATGCCGATGTTCCTGTCGTAGAATCATCCATGACCAAATCAAAATCCAATGGTAAAAAGAAAGGTAAGAAGAAGAACAAGCAGAATTCAAAGGAGAAATCCGAGAAAACTGAATCTACTGATGAGAAACGAAAACCTCGATATCCTTGTCTCATCTGCGATGAGGAGCACTTTACAAGGGACTGGCCGCATCATGCCAAGGTTGCGAAAATTGTCAAAGGTTCGCAAACACCCACTGTTTTGAAGGATCCTTTTCCAAATCAAGACAGTAAAATGATAGGCTCTTCCTCTAATGCCTCGGAAGAACCCATAATGATGATGTCACATGTAAGGATTGCGACACGATCACAAGATTACGGGAGTAAAAGTCCTTTTGGTGGAAAGGAAGTCGAATCTTCCAATTCCAATCCATCAACCTCAACTCCGTCCGGTTCCAATCCACTACAGATCAAGAAACCTAATCCCAACTTAGTAATCAAACCGCCCGCTAAGGGTATACTTCGAAAGTCAGTTTTCAATCCTCATTCGACAACTGTTTAGAATTATAACATTGTTGAAGATTTAGTTGTTTCACCTTCAGCAATGTCGGCTTTGGAAGTGCTGCAATCATGTCCACCACAGCGGAAAATGCTACTGTCAGCTATAGGAGCTATTGATCTTCAGGACTCTAACCTCATAGTCTTCGATTTAGAAAACAATACACCTTACCTTCCTCATCAAATGGCTTTCCAGATTCCATTGTTAGTAAAAAACAGACCTTGTTTTAGGACTGTGATTGATGAGGGAGCTTCCACATATATTATGTCAATACAGTGTTGGAAAACCCTTGGCTCTCCTACACTTAATCAATCCCTGACAATTCTAAAGGCCTTTGATGGCTGAGGGTTTCATCCTTGTGGCATTCTACAGGATTTGCATATAGGGGTTGAAGGAAAAACCATTAATCTAGATGTGGAGTTGGTTGATGCCCCTCTAGATTACAACCTTCTTTTGGGTCGTAGCTGGTCTTACGCCATGACTGCTGTTGTTTCCTTAGTCTTTTAGCTTATTAAGTTCCCACATAACGGAAAGATTGTAACAATAGATCAGTTAACTTATTTCTCGTCCGACTCATCCTCTGCTGAGAGTATTCAACATGTTGGAAAAACTGTTATCCCTTATAAGGATGTTGGAGTAGGATTAGTTAAAGATTCAGGTTTACTCGGAACTTTTTCCTTTCCTCCTCCCAATGTACAGTCTCCTTTCGCAACCATTCATATGATTTCGTCAGAATCCATTGTTCTTGATGATCCTTGGGTCGTTCCATTCGAATCTGAGGTGGACTCTCTTGGCGATGCTATGCCTTTGAGTCCCTTTGAAGTTGCTTATCAGGAAGTACAGACATTTTCAGACTCAAATTCAACCAACCCTAATCTAGTGAATGAGATCAATGGAAAATCACTTTCAATTTCAACCTCGGAGTTAACAACAATTTTAGAAACCGTTCACACTGATGAACAAATTCAGGAATTGTTATCTGTTGATGCCTTACCATGGGAAGATTTTCATCATAGGTCTTCATTTTTACATGAGATTGATCATTTTGAAAATGATTTTTCATCCATTTTCACCGCTGAATATGTCAAAGAACTGCAGAGTCCACTGAAACATCCTGATTCTGAACACAATTTAGCCAATATTTCTCGCATGGTTCCTATCGACATTTCAGTCAAACCTGGGATTGTTGAAAACATTCACATAGGTGCTTCCTATACAGACACTGAAGTGAACACATATAAAGCCCGATTTCAAGAATTCCATGACGTGTTTGTCTGGTCCTATGAGGAAATGCCAAGAATTGATCCTTTAATCGTTGTTCATGAAATCAAAACCTACCCGGATGCTAAACCCGTCTGACAACTGTTACGTCAAATACACCCACGAAAAGCTGCTGCCATTAAAACTGAAGTTGAGAAATTACTTAAAGCAGGTTTCATTTATCCAATTCCTTTAACGGATTGGGTATCGAATATTGTTCCCGTTAATAAAAAACAAGGGACAATAAGAATATGTATCGACTATAGGGATATTAATCGTGCTTGTCCCAAGGACAATCATCCCATGCCCTATATCAATCAAATTATCGATGATTGTGCTGGTAGTGAAATATTCTCCTTTATGGATGGTTTTTCCAGTTATAATCAAATTAATATTCTACCTGCAGATCAACCAAAATTGACATTCATCTTTCCATGGGGGACCTTTGCTTATTGCAAATTACCTTTTGGACTGAAGAATGCCAGGACAAATTTTCAAAGGGAAATGTCTTATGCATTTCATGACATCAAACACATTTTGTAGCCCTATCTCGATGATCTACCAGCTCATTCATTGCGAAGAGCCGATCATCTCACTCACTTACGAGCCATCTTCATGAGATATAGGCATTATCGGATTTGACTTAATCCGCACAAGTGTGTTTTCTATATCGAAACGGGTCGATTACTGGGATTTGTTGTATCGAAAGCTGGCATTCATGTCGATCCTTCGAAGGTTGAAGCCATTGTTAAGTTACCACCTCCTTCGACTCTTCACCTACTCCAGAGTTTGCAAGGGAAAGCAAACTTTTTACATCATTTCATTCCTAACTACGCCGAGATTACAAAAGGTTTCACCCGGTTGTTGAAGCAAAACACTCCATTCTTTTGGGACGAGATAGCTAACAAATCATTTGATGCTCTAAAACATGCGTTGACCCATGCACCATTATTGCATCCTCCCAACTACAACCAGGACTACTTCTTGTACCTCGCTGCTTCCCATTATTATCCTTGCGGTAGATTATTTTACCAAGTGGGCCGAGGCGATGCCTACATTTTCAGCAGATGGAAAAATTGTTGCGATTTTCATTTTCAATCATATAATTGCTAGGTTTGGTGTCCCCCAAGTGATTATCACTGACCATGGGAGTCATTTTCGAAACATCATGATGACCGAACTCACAGATCAGCTTGGCTTGCGTCACAATAGTTCCACTCTATATTACCCACAGGCAAATGGTCTGGTTGAAGCAGTCAACAAAGTTCTAGTCACCATGATCTGACGAATCATTGGGATTCATTGGTCGAATTGGAACAACATGTTATTTTCAGCGCTTTGGGCGTACCGAATCTCAGTCAAAACATCAACAGGTTTTACTCCCTTTCAATTGGTTTACGGTTTAGAGGCAGTATTGCCCATTGAATGCGAAATCTCATCATTACAAATTGCTGTGCAATTATTACCAGCCACTTCCGAAGAGGAAAAACGTTTATTATACTTAGCTCAATTAGATGAGAATCGACGCAATGCTACATTAGCTGTCGAAACTCATGCCAAACGCATCAAAGCTCAGTATGATCGAAATGTTACAACCCGCAATTTTTCGGAAGGCGACCTAGTTTTACTCTACGATCAAGCAAATGATAAGCTAGGGGCTGGCAAAATTGTACCCATGTGGCATGGTCCATATATTGTCAAGCGGAAGCTGGCAAAAGGGGCCTATGAGTTGGAAGATTTTGACGGTGTCTCTTTAGGTAAACCTAGGAATGGGCTTTATCTAAAGAAATATTATGCTTAAATGGATAGCGTGGAGATTTCATTAGATTAGTTTTTTCTACATTGGTGTGTTCATAGATTAAGATTGCGTGCTTTACCTTAGTGAGTGTTTTTTATTAGTCCTGCTTATCTTGATTTTACTCTTGATATTGCAGATGTCGATGCCTCTCCAAACATACATTGGTTTCGCTGATGGCGCTTGTTGTAGTACATGAAACATCTCTTCCGCAACTTGGGTTATCTATTCACCCTCTGACGAGTTAGTATCTATGCACGGGGTAAGCCTCGGTCAAACAACAAACAACATTGCAAAATACAGTGCAGTGATTGAATTATTATCTGAATCCATCTCATTTGGGATTCGAAGTTTGATTGTTAATTTAGATTCAGAACTCATTGTATTATAGCTTAATCACGTTTATGCCATTAGAAATCCAGTATTATTAGATTATTTTTGAGAGTTCGTCTCTTGGAACGAGAATTTGATTAAATAACATATCAACACATTCCAATATATTTAAATACATTAGCAGATGCAATTGCTTCTCGAATGTTAAATAGACATTTGCATTGAATCAAATAGTAAAATTAAAAACATCTCATAAACATGTTTTGCAAGATAACCATAGTAATAGCATTGCATATCATAAGAGTGTGTAAAAATATACATCGTCCTCAATCATAGGTTGAAAAAAACCTTATGATCGGCAAAAATAATAGTATCAAAAGTCGTATAAAAAATGGGTCTACAAAGCGATCATCCCATCACTGGTGATGATCCCGATAGGACACTACTGCTCGGGCCACCCTACAAAGGAACCTCCTAAAAGGTCCCAGGACCCCAATCACATAACGCTGAAGCCGAAGTGGAATGTCATCTATGCTGGTCTCTGGAATGTCTGCAGTCAAGTGCTCTAGATGGCTCTCCAACTCAGCCAAAGTCTCTGTTGTCTGGTCGTGTGGGGCTGGTGCCGCGGCAGCTGGTTGTCTCCGATCATAGGGCTGGAGAGCGGCTGGTCGTCGTGGATCCACATCTGCATTTAAAAAATTTTACTATTAGTTTTTGGACGATTGTTAAAAATACAAAAACATACATATAAAATTAAAAGGTTGAAAAACAATTTTTACCTCTGTCATCCCATTGCTCTCCTGGTGGAAGAGTCATGTCGGGATCGCTGCGATAATCCATCCTAGCATATGGAAAATCCTGAATAATAAAAAGTTAGTTCTCTAACCAAGGGAAGTACTCTGGGGTGAATCGAACGATCTCAGAACCCTCATTTGGACGACGGGCCATATCTGCGACCCATCGCATAACCCGAGGATCTTAGGGAAGTCCAACCTCAACTGTGAGCTGCTATGGAACCAACATCGGTACCCTCTCTAGGGAAAAACTGACAACTAAGTAACCATAGCCAAAGTTCTTTAGCTGCCCTTGCTTCGCCCTAGTCAATTGGCCCTTCACATTGGCCAATATAGCATCACACCAGTTGAAAATGGTGCCTCAGAAGCAGTCCATTGCCATGCGCATCTGGGAGCCTGTAGCTAGATGCAGTGCTGCACTCCCGCAGAGTCTCGTAACAGTAAAAGCAATAAACTTCAGTTCAGGATGGGAGATGGTTTTCACATCTATCCGTTTTTCCGGATCCTGGTTGTTACAGAATTCTTGTCGGAGACTAGCGACAGATTGGCCACCTGGCCTAGATCTGGAAAGAGATAATTGCTCTCCTCTCTTGGGAAAGCCAGTCAAAAATATACGTCATCCGACTTGATTTCGAGCCAGTTGCCACCAATAATGAAGCACTGGTCCTGAATGCTCCATCGGTTAACCATCCACTGCAAAACGTCTACCTGTGCCCTCATGCCAGGTATGGTCCAAAATTTGAAGAGCCCACATGTTCTCAATGCCTGTAATGAAGGTGGATGGAGCAATGCAGCCTGATCAATGTCCTCATGCTCTCTTTCCTGCCAAACAAGCATATTGTGTACCTACAATGAAAAATAGGTGGATTAGAAATTTCATTCTAAACTTCTATGGGTCAAAAATGGAAAACATAGGGTTGAAAATCCACATTCCGTGGGGTTCGCATTCCGCCTTTTAGAGATAGTGCACAAGTGCGCACTTCTCCTTAAGGCGAGGTGCGACACCCCGACTTTCCTCTGTGTACAGAAAAGTCAGGGTGCACAGGGGCCACATGGTGCTCCTACACAACCACCGTGGGCGATTTTTTGCCCTAAATTCCTCCAAAAGTCAAAATCTAAACCCTAAAATGAAACTTGAAATGGATGAAATGCAAGTCAAGGACATTGTGGATTACCTGGAGAAGACGGTTCTGAATTCCAGCAGTCAGATTTTGCGCAATCTCCACGGGAAGTTTTCTACCAAAAGATTTTACTTTTTACTCCAAAGGTAAACGGTAAAAATGAACTTGTAAAATCCCTTTTTATAAGATTTTTTGAATAAACAAATTAAAATTTATTTATTTATTACTTTGAAAAGGTCATTTTGGTGCATTTTTATTATTTTTAAACATATATGAGTAATGTTTGCAGTTTTTGTGCAGAATATTTGGGTTTGAGGTGAAGTTGATCATTTTCAACAAAAAACACATAAGAGTCCTCTTAAGATCTTTTCGGACTCGTAAAAAATGAAAAGATTGTCGAGTGTTTCTTTGTATACTCGTTAAAATGGAATTACAAAGACGGTCTTTTACAGCTCTTTTCCGACCGTACAAACATGAAAAGATTGCCAGACTTTTGTCGTTTCAAGTTCGATATTGGTAATAAAAGGATGTGTTTTCCGTCACCTTTTTAATTTTTTAGATTGAAGGCACTAAACATGAAAAGTACTCCTTGGTCGTAATGATCAAGCGGTTCTTTCAAGTATTATTTCATACCTTTTCGGGCTTGGGAGACACAAATTTACGAAAAAGGACAACCATGGAGTTTTCTTAAGTTTTTCTTCTGACTCCCTAAAATTGAAAAACACCGAGTTTCTCCTATACTGGACTCGTTAAAATTTCACAGTAAAGGACTTGTTCAATTACAAACAGGAACGGACCACTCCTTCTTAGGGTTCAGATCTAAACTAAGTTGGACTCATCCGAAGGATGAGCTTATAACCAAACAAATGTTATCATCCTCAAGCTTGTCAAAAATAAAGAGGTACTTGCCAAAAATGGTGGGGGAAAATGAGAAAAATGAACTCGTTTGTTGTACTCTGTGTTTGAAAAAACTTTCCATCACTCTTGAACACGACACTTTTATCCACCCGGGTTGGGAAATCCTTTACCTAACAGTTAATCAAACCACTTTGAAAGTCTTCAACCGGTTTCCGGGTATTAACTTTGGGTCAACTGTCACCAAACCATCTGTTGTGTCGTTACGTGTTCAAGAGGTCTGTGCAAATAAACCATTCACTTGCAAAATATTTGTCATCCATCATTGGCCATCCCTGAGTTAGTTCTTACTAGTTATATTTCTTCAGATTTGATCTATGGTTTTGTGTTATGGACTTGTCCATGACGGATCGCTTTCTATCGAATCCAACTCATTATCTAGAAAGATGATCTAGAAATCATCAGTACCTTGGAATCTACATGCCTCAATGGCAGGTTTCTCACCTTTGACGACAGGTTGCATCATTGACCTTCGATCAACGGATTCTGTGACATGTTCGACATCGACTCATTTATTCACATCTCATGGATTGTACTGGGTACTTTGAGGGCCATTGACATTACTGGTGGTTCCTCTCACACTGGTTAACAATTTACATCATTGACTGGTAATCAAGTGGTTTCTCCTATGTTCGACTTCGACACATCCATTCACATGGGTAGAATCGTATTGGTTCGGAAAGTAGAAATGAAGACCCTGGATCTAGTTTCCGCCATCCAGGCTGCAAGGAATTTTGTTATCATTCTATAGTGGACTATTCATAAACAGATGGTTGCGTCCATACTCTGTCCATGTGTTCCTAACTGTAGTGTAATACAAAATCCTATAACAAAGCAGTTTTTAGGTAGTTCTTAGTCAGTTTTGATCTGAGTATGGGAATGCCTACCTCAGCGATTATTTGTTCACACACACACACACACACACACACACACATATATATATATTGAATTGAATGTTTTTACAGGTTCGACTGGGGTATCCACAGGAAGATCCTTGAAATGATAAAGTCCTTCACTCTTCTTAGATGATAAAAAACCATCCTCATCTACTACAGACTTCGCACTTTAGGGGGCAATCTATTACACAAAAAATTGTCACCATGACTTTCTACAGTTTGTGTGAGTCCATCAATACTCATACATCCCTCTTTTGCAAGTCTTAAACCTTAGCTCTTCATGTCAAGCCTTGAAAATGGGAGAAAGACCTTAAAAATGTCTCAAACCCTGGTTTCACACTTTCTCCTAGTATTGCCTGCGGTGCCGCACCTAATGGTCATGTTTCCTACAAACTTGACCTCTCTGTATATTAAGTGATTGGTGCGAACCCCTGTAAAAGTTAAAAAGCCGTGAGTTCATTCTTAAAAACCTATCTTGGGTCACTTCTAGACACTTCTAGAAGGAATATTACGCTGGCAAGTCCGCTCCACCTTGGTTCATCCATTCCATAACTAAGGGAGCTAACTCCATGATATGAGGTGCCTGTCCCATTGAAGGAGGAACTTATCCCTTCAATGGTGGACCTGCAACTTCCTCCATTTGCACTATATATTCATGCATTGGGTTGGCTATAGAGGAGGTTGAAAGCTGAAGATTCTTGAGGGTAAATGCTGCTAAAAACTAGGCTTCCTTTTTGAGCTTGTGAGAGGAGAGATCACATACCTTTCATGTCATTTGGGAAGTGAGTGAGGCTTGTCAAAGTAGAGGAGACCCCTGTTGGACCCTGGAAAGGACTTGTGCAACATCAAGGCAAAGGCTGTAAAGTTCTTTTATTCATTAAGTTAATACAATCAAGTTTATTTTTCTCAATGAACTGTCTCTAATGGTTTGTTTTATGAGCTCCTTGATCTTCATAATGAACATGTTTTGTTATACGTAGGTATGCTTTGATGTGTGCTTGTTTGTGTATGCAGGTTATTGAATGGGAACTGCTTGAAGCTGTTGGGATAAAACTGCCTCAAACAAGCGTTGGACCGAGGTAGGGTCTTTTATACTTCATAGTATTCATTATTGAATTGAAACATGTTTAGAGAGAATTAGGTTTTCTTGTTCTCTTTGTTTCTAGATATCATTAGATACTAGGGAGATCGGTCTTGAAAGCAAGAACGATTTATCCGGCCAACACATGGTCTCCAAACCATGGGATTGTATAAATAGAGTAAGGCTCTAAGTTTAAAGGGAAATGGAATAATAGAACAAGTCTAAGGGATTGAGTCGAAAAGGAAAAGGGTGTCTTTGGGTCGTAGAGTAGGAGAAGACTCTACAACTGAGTGCGCAGAGGCCTAGTAGTCCACAACTGATTGTGTAGGGTGGAGTCAAGTCTATAACCAAAGAAGGGATTAATAAAGAGAAGTTTGTTATCAATTTGTGT
This sequence comes from Pinus taeda, assembly GCA_000404065.3. Classification (NCBI taxonomy): domain Eukaryota; kingdom Viridiplantae; phylum Streptophyta; class Pinopsida; order Pinales; family Pinaceae; genus Pinus; species Pinus taeda. The sequence goes on from APFE031693898.1 coordinate 139,813, forward strand.
ATTTGTTCTTGGGTTAATGCATGTTTGTTATAAATTGCAAATATACTGTTTATTTATTGCACGCACCTGTATGACTGATTTATGTTGTTAAGTATAACTTAAACCACACAAGTAGGCTAAAATAATCAACTAACATTGGAATACTAATAAGGACTTGGGTGATAACAATGTTCGGCCCCCGAGTAGGGTTGTGCAAAGGCAACATATTAGGCTGCGAGGTACGGGAAAGTGCGCATAGTGACATGCGTGTAGGGTTTAACTGCGGACCACTTGAACTCATCAGACATCTTGAGGGTGTGGAAACCTAGTTCTAGCACCCTCCCATACTACTTCGGGTGAGACCTCAATCCGCGTTCCACAGACTGTTGCAGAAAGGGCCAGTAGTACTCAAATTTGTTTAGCTAACTTAACTCTAAACCTGGGTCAGGCTTATATAAGCCAACAAATGGTTTAATTGCCAGGACTGGGATTTGCATAAGAGATGTCTGATGTCATGTCATTGGAATCCAACAAAGAAATAAATTAAAGAGTGGTTGGACAAAAAGATTCACGAGTTCGCAGCGCAAGAAAACAGGAATCAATGGTTATCAAAGGAAGGGTGGTTAGATTGCTACTTATATATGAAAATCCACTAAATTTTCTTTGCATCCTTCCCCTCTAAGCAGTACGAGTGGATCCCAAAGCTAGCAGACAATCAAGGAAGGTGTAGGCTCGACAAACCTATTGTGTGGACCCCAGGGTTGGTGCACAAACTAGAAGCATCAGAAGATAAGATCGTGCGTGATGTGGACCATTGGCTTGATCAAATCATAGGAGGGTTTATCACCGAGTTCGTGGTAAATAATTCAGTCAACTATAACGAGGCAGAATGACGCTTCCTCAAAGGATCGTGAGGTAAGTATGTTAAATCTTTGAACGCTTGGATTAAGATGATACTGTATGAAAGTGGGTTATGCAAATAAATTGATGTTTGGGGATATGTGAAGTGGGAGGATCTACAGAAATGAAGGTAGTGAAGAATTAGAGACTAGTCCCTTGATTTCATCTCTATGGGAGAGCGAGAAGGAACTCGTGATAGTTTTGCCAAGAAGTGCGATCAGTTTGATAAGGCAACGAATTCTGCGCATACCACCCCCACCTACACCACCACCAGTGTCACCATCTTCACCACCATCTTTTCCCACACCACCTCTGCTGCCACCAAAATTCAATATGGTGATTGAGATAAAGTTTTCAGTGTTTAAAAGAGTAGGGAATGAAGATCCAGATCAATTTTGGTTCGTGGTAAAAGATGTATGGGAAGCACAGAGATTCATAGATGACAATATAAAGAAAGAAACGCTGGTCAGCGCCTTGCAGGATCACACACTGACATGGTACATTAAGCATTCCAATGATAATCCAAACATAGGGATCGTGGATATCCAAACTGCATTAAACAAGGAATTTAGCAGGACAAAATCAGAGACACAGTCGACTATTGCATTTAAGGAGATCACGATGCTTCCAGGAGAGAACCCCCTGGGAGCTAGATCAGAGACTGAAGTGTATGATTCGTGAAGCCAATATGACCTTGATGCATGAGAAACACCACACATGGTTTGTAGCATCACTAATGCCACATCTAAGGAACACACTATCGCAGCAGAAGCTATCCATCTAGGCCAAGGCCTTGGAGATCGCAACGAGACTACATGAGACCTCGATACAAGATCCTAACCTGGGAGTCCAACAAATCCATGCATAGTTGAAGAACTTGTACCTTGAAACGCAGAATTTGAAACAAGAGAGGATGGCTCACCTAGAAGCGCACAAGGAGGTATAGTGTGTAAAGTGCAAAAGCCAGGGACATGACAAGGACCATTGTCCAGTATTCGCAAACTACTTGGTGGCAGGAGGACCAATGCCATTGAGACCAAAGGAACAAGCACGGCCAAGCGTGGCACTTGCATTATGGTGTGCAATTTGTCAAATAGGAGGAAATCATGCCACAGATAACTGTCATTTATTACATAAGTATACACAAAGTTCCTAGTAGTTGTCCTATAACTTTTGTAGGTCCATGGGCCACGGTGAGCATACTTGTATAAGTTATGAACTGATGATGGATCAGATTCCTACCTATAGAGTTCAGAATGAAACATGGGCTCGTAATCAAAATTCAAGTATGGCAAGCACAAGATTTCAGTGACATGGATGCGGTCGAGGGGGAATGGACCAAGAAGGGGTCACAGACAGCTGATCTGTTACAATTACAGAGAGCTAGTGCATTACGCTTGTGATTGTACAAACTTGATGAGACCATCATGCTTATATTATACCCATTTTGATCATGATATGGAGGACTATCCCACGCTGATTGCAAGGTTGCACAACAAAGGAACACTCCAACCTCCCCCAACTCAGAACATGCAAATGATGAGGTCTGAGCCACGTGAGGAAGACCCGAATGTAAGTATCATGCTTCGAAGTGGTATTATGACATGAGATGACAAAGGCAAGCAACTTGAGGAGAGTGCATGGATTAGCAAGGTCCCAACAAAGGAGCTAGAATTTGATTTGGAGCGCGCTAAGGAGACATTCATGGAAGCTAAGAAGTGCTTCATAGAGGCCTCCACTTCAGGTAGTAAAGACAAACTGGAACTAGAAATGGACCCATCAATGCTCACTACCTTTTTGGAGACATGCATGAAGCTACTGCGTGACAGTAAAGCTATGAAGGGAATACAAGAATTCATCACTAGATGTGTTGGGACCATGCCAGGAGAATCGCACGTAGTCTACAAGCTCGAGAAGCATGTAACACGAATAGGAAGGGAGATGAGATTGATCGTGTAGATCAGAGAATATGAAATGGATCAGGTGATTTTGGATCTAGGATCAGACGTGCACATCTTGGCAAAGAAGACATGGGAATGCATGGGTAGGCCTGTGTTGCAATGGCCTCTGATTCAATTGTGAATCGTGAATCAGTGAAAGATCCTACCGATGGGAAGATTGCAAGGAATAACGGTGGATATCGAAGGTGCGAGTACACTTGCAAATTTCGAAGTGATAGAGATTGTTGATGACAAAAACCCCTATCTTGTGCTACTGAGAATAGATTGGGCCACTGACATGAATGGAGTGATAAATCTAAATAATCGCAAGATGATTTTCGAGAAAAAGTCACTGCGCATAGTGGTACCTTTAGACCCTTTGCAAAAATACAAGGTTGATTGCTGGAGGACAGTCAATTCCCCATAATTGGCAAATAATTACTGGAGGCTACGAAGTATGATTCACTTTGGGCCATGAAGGATGCTATCAGGATAGGTGACACCAAGATCTTCTGGGTGCTCATGGGGATGAACATTTGAATGTGGATCAACTGAAAGTTGTGCTTGTCACACACAGTGTAAAACACTCTGCAGAGTTTTGCAGAATTTAAGGCCAACATGCATAACATATACATCAGAGCACGAAAGGATTCGTTGAAGCAGTGGACAAAGATACCCTTTGTAGCTACTGACAACACCATTTTCATTGTCTTGGAGGCATGGCCTCTAGAATGGCACACCCTAGATCTTGCAGAACTCGAGAGGGGGGCAACACAGAAGAAGAAAGATGATGCCCAGTTGCTCATTGCACAATTGGTTGAGAAACAATGGAAGGAAACAATAGTAGCTGAGGTGCGGGCAACGACACACAAGGAAACCGAGTAGGAAAAGGTAGCAGCAACAACAATAGCACAAGAAGCAGTCGCAAAGGCTAAAATAATCAACTAACATTGGAGTGCTAGTAAGGAATTGAGTAATAATAGAGTTTGGACCCCAAGTAGGGCTAGTCCGCGGACCATGGGATTGTAAGGTTCTAAGTGTAAAGGGAAATGGAATAATATAACAAGTCTAAGGGATTGAGTCGAAAAGGAAAAGGGTGTCTTTTGTTTGTAGAGTAGGAGAAGGCTTTGCATCTGAGTGCACAGAGGCCTAGTAGTCCACCTCCATGCCTTCGTCTTCTTCCTCTGTGATGATAAGGGCTTGAAAATCTTCTTCTTCCTCATCGGTTTCTATCGTGATAGCTTTCCCCTTCTCTTCCATTAACAGCTTTACCCTGTTGGGCAAGGAATCCCCCCCAAGGCATGTTTTGGGGCTCAAAGCCCAAGTTTTGACCCAATATTGTCGTAAAGACCTTGCGAATTGCGGGCACAGAGCGTGAAATGTATGATAGATTAATAGGATTGTCTGCCCTAGTTTTGTAATGTCATGTTGGCTGGATAGACCTACCCATGGTCCGTGGACCATGGGATTGTATAAATAGAAGGAGGCTCCAAGTGTAAAGAGACATGGAATAATAGAACAAGTCTAAGGGATTGAGTCGCAAAGGAAAAGGGTGTCTTTGGGTCATAGAGTAGGAGAAGGCTCTGCAGTTGAGTGCACAAAGGCCTAGTAGTCCACAACTAAGTGCGAAGAACCTTGCAGTTGAGTGCGCAGGATGGAGTCGAGTTTGTAACCTAAGAAGGGATTAATAAAGATAAGTTTGTTATCAATTTGTGTATTTGTTCTTGGGTTAATTCATGTTTGATATAAATTGCAAATATACTGTTTATTTACCACGCACACCTGTATGAATGATTTATGTTGTTAAGTATAACTTAAAGCACACAAGTAAGCTAAAATAATCAACTAACATTGGAATACTAGTAAGGACTTGGGTAATAACAGCGTTCAGCCCCCGAGTAGGGCTGCACAAAGGCAACATCTTAGGCTTTGAGGTACGGGAAAGTGCGCGTAGTGACGTGTGCGCTGGGTTGAACCACGGATGACTTGAACTCATCAGACATCTTGAGGGTGCAGAAACCTGGTTCTAGCACCCTCCCATGCTACTTCGGGTGAGACCTTAGTCCGTGTTTTACGGACTATTGCCGAAAGGGCCAGTAGTACCAGGATTTATTTGGCTAACTTAACTCTGAACCTGGGTCAGGCCCCTATCAGCCAACAAATGGTTTCATTTCCGAGACCAGGATCTTCATGAGAGATGTCTGACGTCGTGTCACTGGAATCCAACAAAGAAATAAATTGAAGAGTGGTTGGACAGAAAGATTCACGATTTCGCGGCGCAAGAAAATAGGAATCTACAGTTATCAAAGGAAGAATGGTTAGATTGCTACTTATATACAGAAATCAATGAAATTTTCTTTGCATCCTTCCCCTCTGAGTTGTACGAGTGGATTGCGAAGCTAGCAGACAGTCAAGGAAGGTGTAGGCTCAACAAACCTATTGTGTGGACTCCAGAGTTGGTGTGCAGGCTGGAAGCATCAAAAGGTAGGATCACACACACTATGGACCATTGGATTGATCGAATTATAGGAGGGTTTATCATTGAGTCCATGGTAGATACTTCAGTCAGCTTTAGCGAGGCGGAATGACACTTCCTCAAAGGACCATGAGGTTAGTACATTAAATATTTGAACTCTTGGATTAAGATGCCACTATGTGAAAAGTGGGTTATGAGAATAAATTGATGTTTGGGGCTATGCGAAGTGGGAGGATCTAGAAAAATGAAGGTAGTGAAGAATTAGAGACTAGTCCCTTGATTTCATCTCCGCAGGAGAGTGAGAAGGAACTCACGATAGTTTCGCCAAGAAGTGCGATCAATTTGATAAGGCAACGAATTCCGTGCATACAACCCCCACCTACACCACCACCAATTTCACCATCTTCACCCCATATTCACCCACACCACCTTTGCCATCACCACAGTTCAATATGGTGATTGAGATAAAGTTTTCGGTGTTTAGAGGAGTAGGGAATGAAGATCCAAACCAATTTTGGTTCATGGTAAAAGATGTATTGGAAGCATAGGGAGTCATAGATGACAATATAACGAAAGCAACATTGGTTAGTTCCTTGTAGGATCACGCATTGACGTGGTACATTAAGCATTCCAATGATAATCCAAATGTAGGGATCACGGATATCCAAGCTATGTTAAAGAGGGAATTTAGCAGGCCAAAATCAGAGACACAGTCGACTATTGGATTTAAGGAGATCGCGATGCTTCCAGGCGAGACCCCCTGGGAGCTAGATCAGAGACTGAAGTGTATGACTCGTGAAGCCAATATGACCTTGACGGATGGGAAACACTGCACATGGTTTGTAGCATCGCTAACTCTGCATCTAAGGAATGTGCTATCGCAACAGAAGTTATCCATCCAGGCTGAGGCCTTGGAGATCGCAACAAGACTGCATGAGATCTCGATATGAGATCCTAACCTGGGAGTCCAATAGATCCACAAACAATTGAAGAACTTGTTCCTTGAAATGCAGAATTTGAAACAAGACAAGATGGCTCGCTTAGAAGCATGCGAGGAGGTATGGTGCATAAAGTGCAAAAGCTAGGGACATGACAAGGACCATTGTCTATTATTTGCAAGCTACCTGGTGGTAGGAGGACCAATTCCATTAAGAGCAGAGGCACAAGCAGGGCCAAGCGTGACACCTACATTATGGTGCACAATTTGTCAGATAGGAGGAAATCATGCCACAGATAACCACCATTTATTATAGAAGTATACACAAAGTTCCCAGCAGTTGTTATATAATTTCTGCAGGTCCATAGGCCACGGTGAGCACACTTGTAGAAGTTATGAATTGATGATGGATCAGATTCCTACCTACAGAGTTTAGACCAAAACACGGCCCCTTAATCAAAATGCAAGTATGGCATGCACAAGATTTCAGTGACATGGATGTGGTCGAGGTGGAATGGGACTAGGAAGGGGTCGTAGACAACTGATCTGTTACAATTGTGGAGGGCCAGGACATTATGCCTGCGATTGTAGAAACCCAACAAGACCATCATTCTTATATTGAACCCATTTTGATCATGAGACGGAGGACTATTCCCCACTGATTGCAAGGTTGTGCGATAAAGGAGTGGTCCAACCTCGCCCAACTTAGAACCTGCAAATGATGAGGTCTAAGCCGCGCAAGGAAGACCCAAATGTAAATATCGTGCTCTGAAGTGGTATTACGACAGGAGATGACAAAGGCAAGTAGCTTGAGGAGAGTGCCCGGGTGCACAAGGCCCCAACAAAGGAGCCAGAATTTGATTTGGAATGAGCTAAGGAGACATTCATCGAAGCTAAGAAGAGCTTCATGGAGGCCTCCACTTCAGGTAGTAAAGACAAATTGGAACCAGAAATGGACCCATCAATGCTCACTACCTTTTTGGATACATGCATGAAGCTGCTACATGATATCAAAGCTATGAAGGGACTATAAGAACTTCTGACTAGATGTGCTAGGACCGTGCCAGGAGAACTGCACATATTCTAGAAGCTAGGGAAGCACACAACGCGAATAGGAAGGGAGATGAGATTGACCTCGTAGATCGGGGAATATGAAATGGATCAAGTGATTTTGGATCTAGGATCGAACCCGAACATCCTGCCAAAGTAGACATGGGAACGCATGGGTAGGCCCACATTATAATGGTCTCCAATTCAATTTCGAATGATGAACCAACAAAAGATCCTACCCATGGGAATATTGTAAGGTGTAATGGTATCAAAGGTGCGAATGCGCTTGCAAATTTCGAAGTGATAAAGATTGTTGATGACAACAATCCTTATCCCAAGCTACTGGGAATAGATTAGGCCACTGACATGGATGGAGTGATAAATCTAAAGAAGCGCAAGATGATTTTTGTGAAAAAGTTAGTACACGTAGTGGTACCTTTAGACCCTGCGGAAGGATCGCGCTACCCAAAGCCAGTGCACAACTACGAGAGTGACGAAAATCTAGACTGTATCTACAAGATAACCGCTTGGGAGCAGGAATGGGTGAATCAAACAACAGATGGTAGTAGCTCGTGGGAGATCGAAAGCTCATGCACCTCATATTCGGATGAGGAAATAGAACGATGGCAGAACCGGTTACACAAGGTAACCACGCTCAACTGTAACATGATGAAAAGTTCGGTGCACTCTGTAACAACAGAGGTAAGAGATCTTCCTATGTATGAAGGATTGACTGAGGTGGATGATTTCCTAAAAAAAATTGAAAGTGAAGTACCAGAATAGCAGCATTTCGATGCTCTGAAATGGACATTGCGCACTACGCCTGCAAGATGGTGGGGTATGCATCAAAGAAGTTTTTAGGATTGGCGCAAATATAGAAGGATGGTGCATATGCGGTTTGGAAAGCCTCAGGTACGACTAATAGAAAATTATGATAGACAAAATGATCCACGTGCACACCTTGTGAAATGGACCAAGGTCTGTGGGGAAGAGCCACAACCTTAATGGGTGCACTTGTTCTATCACACCCTGGTATACTGAGATGGAGCTCTGCCATGGCACGAGTGAATGGGATATCTTGCACAAAGGATTCCTATTAACCTTCACATTTGAGGATCGTTGGTGGGATACTATTGATGATGTGTTGCAAGCAGTAAAAGCAACTATCTTCAAAATACCTCATGAGCCTATGAAAGTGCTGCAGTCGGAATGGGCGACCTAGCTGAGCTACGCGCTAGAGTGTTATAATCTAAACATTGAGGAGGATGATTAAGATCCGTGAAAAATCCACATCCTAGAAACTCAAGGCTATCGCGAGGTTCAAGGACCATTGATTGAAGATCCTGACATCACCGTGCCAGTCAAAACAAAGCAAGTAAACATTGGGACAGAAGCTAAACCAAAGTATGCAATGCTTGGTGACTATTGGGACAATGCCACGGTGGATAAGGTCGTTGAGTTACTTCATGAGTACCAAGACTTATTCCTGACAAAAATCATGGACTTAAAAGGGATCGTTGGAGATTTAGGAATGATGATGATCACCCGGAAACCCGACGCGAAGCCGGTTAAGTAGAGGCCTCATCGATTGAATCTGAAGTACAAGGAAAAGGTTTGCGTAGAATTAGACAAAATTATCATGGCTAGAATTATTGAATGGGTGGAAGAATCCGACTGGGTAAGCCCTATGGTAGTATAGGAAAAGAAGTAGAAGGGTGAGATAATAATATGCGCGGACCTCAGGAAATTGAATGATGCCTGTGTGCATGACCCATTCTCGACCTCATTCACAGATGAAGTATTGGAAAATGTTGGCAGACAAGAAACATACTCTTTCACGGACAAGTTCTTAGGGTACCACCAGATCAAAATCGCATCGAAAGATAGGAGCAAGACCACATTCGCAATTGAATGGGGTTTCTTTCAATACACCGTTATGCCATTTGGGTTGAAGAACATGCCAACCATCTTTTCACGCATAGTTGCCGCATTCAAAGAATACATCCACAAGTTACTGGAGGTCTATCTAGATGATTGGACTATCTTTGGTTTGGTTAAGCACCACATTGCAAGCTTACGCTTGATGCTAGATACTTGCTGATGACACTAGATTGCGCTGAACCTTAAGAGGTGTACATTCCTCGTTCTCTTTGGGAACCTACTGGGACATGTGGTCTGAAAATAGGGGCTATTGGTAGACCCCGTGAAGAGAGCAGTAATTCTAAATTTGGAAGCACTGCGAAGTGTGAAACACTTACGAGTTACCTTAAGACACACAAGATACTACAAGAAGTTCATCAAAAGCTATGCCCAGATCACCCCGCCAATGGAGTAACTATTGAAAAAGGATGTCACATTCTGCTAGAATGATGATTTCATGAAGATCCTACATGTACTAAAAGAGAAATTGGCCTCTGCACCAATCTTAGTCTTCCCAAAATGGGATGTGGAGTTTCATGTCCATGTTGACACGTTGTGTATAGCACTAGGAGCGGTGCTAACACAAGAGGGTGGAGAGGGCCTGGATCACCCTATTGCATTAGTGAGTCGTAGGTTGTCTAAAGAAGAAAAGAACTATTCCACAACCAAACATGAAGGGTTTGCTATGGTGTACGTGCTCCAAAAATCGCAACACGATTTACTGGGAGGACATTTCAAGATGTATACAGACCATTCCACACTAAAATACTTGGTCAATAAACCTGTTTTGGGGGGGGCGCATTTGTAGGTGGCTCTTATTGTTCCAAGAATATGACTTTGAGGTCATGGTAAACCCTGGACACCTCAACGCAAAACTGGATCACTTATTGTGTATTGAGATGGGTGAGTAACCTATGAACTTGGAGGAAGGATTACCTGATGCACAATTCTTTGTTGTGTGCATCACGAATGAGCACTTCGAAGATATAATCCACTTTCTGAAAACATGGACTGCGCCGAAGGAGTACTCCGTTCAATAGAAGAAGGAATTGGTGGTGCACATGGTGGATTTTTCTGTCATCACGTGGAACCTATACAAAATGGGTAATGATGAGATATTGCGAAGGTACGTACTTGAATTTGAGTGAAGTCAGACCCTTGCTAAAGAACATGGGGGTGCTACAGAGGACATTATGCAGGATGAGCAACATCATAAAAAATTCTCCTTGCAGGGTTGTGGTGGCCAACCCTTCATCATGATTCAAAAGCATGCTATAAGGCTTGCGATATCTATCAAAGGACCAATAAGTCATTGCGAAGGGACGAGATGTCTTTGCATCCACAAATGATGCTGCAGCCCTTTGAAAAGTGGGCAATAGAATTTGTGGTACCTATTAAACCCTAGGAAAAAATGGGTACGCACTACATCATCACTGTGACAGAGTACCTGACGCGCTGGGCGGAAGCGCAGTCAATCAAAGACTGCATGATTGCTACGGCTCTGAAGTTTTTGTTTAAACACGTGTTGACCTAATTTGGCTATCCGAATATCTTAATGAGTGATCGTGGTACTCATTTCCTGAATGAAACCATCAGTGCACTCACAGAAGAGTTCCAGGTGTATCATCAGAAAAGCAGGCCGTATGACCCACAAGCCAATGGGACCATAGAAGTATTCAGCAAAATACTGGAGATTGTGCTAACCAAAGTGTGCAATGTGTAGCGAAATGATTGGGACCTACATGTTCCTACAATACTATAGGCTTCTAGGACAACATGCAAGAAAATGATGGGAAAAACACCTTTACACCAGATCCTAGGATGTCATGCCGATGGAGTATATTGTACCTAGTCTATGAATAGCCATGATCATAGGTATGATAGATCGTGAATCTCTAGAAGAAAGGCTCGCGCAATTGGAAGAACTTGAGGAGGAATGGTTACTGGATGGTTTTCATCAGTGGGTACAAAAGCAACATGAAAAGGCTTGACATGATCACCATATTAAGTTGTGCACCTTCAAGGTAAATGACTTTGTGCTGTTGCATGACAGTAAGTTTGAAAAATTCTCGTGAAAAGTCAGAATGCATTGGCTAGGACCATACGTGGTTAAGGAGGTCACAGAGGGGGCGCAATATAGCTAGTCAAGCTAAACGGAGAACCTTTCTCAGGAAAGGTGAATGGTAGCCGCTTGAAGCCCTACACGTGTGGCCCGACTATTTGACTAACCAGCGGAAGCACAGTCTTCGTGCTCCATGGATCTGGAAAAAGGTGTGGGACTATAAACATATGTAGCAGATATCGGTATAGATGTAGAGAAGCACCCCAAACATAGAAGTCTCGGAACAACACATGCAATAGATCCAACAAACAATAGATCAATGCGCTACTGACCTTCACGCAGTTTGAGAATAGTTGGAGGGACTCCATGCAAAGATCGTCATGTCGACATTACATTACAAAACTAGGGCAGACAACCCTGTGACTCTATCATGCAATTCATAGATACTTTACAACAATATTGGGTCAAAAGTTGGGCTTTGAGCCCCAAAACATGCCTTAGGGGGGATTCCATGCCCAACAGGCCCCCAACACAAACATCATGACTCGCCCTCGAGTCACTCTGTCGGTGCAGTGGTATTTGCATGAAGTCCCTTCAACTGTTCTCAAACCGTACTTAGGTCAGCAATGTACTGAGTTGCTGCTTGCTGGATCTACTACATGTGTTGTTCCGAGACCTCTGTGTCTAGGGTGCTGCTTTGCATCAATGTGTGCATCCCCTGTATGTGCGTGAGATTTCCTTCAATGTCTGCTGTGATAGTGAAGGTCTCGTCGATCCAAGTATAAATGTGCACATTTAGAACTACCTCCTTATGTCGTGCTGCGTCCACCTGCTCCTTCAGTGCCTTAGCTTACTGCATCCTCGCAACCCGTTGGGTGAGGACCATTGCCTATGCAGTTCCTTACACATTGTCATACTACTGTTGGAGTTCTCATGCCTCTCTCTCTAATTTTTTGATGTTGGGGTCCTCCTGTAGAGATATGAGGACCTCAAGTGCTTCTTCCAACATGTTGGTGCAATCTCGCATTGCACCTCCGATTTCCTCCAATCCTGATGTGATATTTCTAGCATGTTGTTCTCTGACTTCCAAGGGAGTAGATGGCCATGCCTTTAATTGCAGCTTGACGATTTGAAGATTTAGCTCCAGCTGAACCTTTGTTGTTTCTTCCCTAGCCTCACAGACTCCTATTGCTAGCCTGTAGATCTGCACTTCCACTGGTAGATCTGCTGGGATGGCCAACTCTGGGATGCTTCAGCAAGTGTCATCTACCACCTGCACCAACTGTTGATTTTGCGACACCAATTCATCACATTGCAAGTTGAGTTGTTCCATATTTATATTTTTTTCACCGAGGACTTGGATTGCATGGATCTCTCTAGCACGCACTTCTGTCGTTATCCCATCATGCAATAGATATAATGTCTCGCATGGAAGGGTAGCCAGATTAACGTTGAGACCTTTCATCATTCTAACCGAAAACCTATCAGCCTCATTTGATGTCACTAGAGCCACTTCCGACAACACTATTGTGTTTTCCATCTGCATGCACAACATCTTCTATATTGCTGAGGATTCTACTGCGAGGTTGGTTGAAAGGGTACCAACTTGAGGGGGGCGCACCTGTAAATCTTGCAACTGCGCTCTTAGGGCCCCCAACACTGTCTAGTGCTCCTGTATAAAATCTTGAAGAGCCTCATTGGTGATATCTCTTACCATCTCACCGATGTCATGTAGATCACCCTCGGTTAGGGTGATCAGGTCAATGGATAATTTTGAGGCATTGACCTTCTTCCTCGATCTTGCTTTCTCTGTTGGGTGTTGGCATTTCAACTGTGTGGACATGGTCCATGGGCCCCTACCTCCTTATTTTGTTTATGCTTCCTCTGCTACTTGCCCTTGCAAAAGCATTGCTTGGCCCTCGCCCGCCTTCGCGGATGCTTCCTGTGCTGCTGCTACTACTACGGCCTTTTCCTACTTGGTTGCCTTTTGTGTTACTTCTTGCATTGGCCATGCTTCGACTGCTACTATTTCTTTCTGCCTTTTCTATGCCAAATGTGCGATGTGTAGCTTGGCATCGTTTTTCTTCTTTTGTGCTGCCACCCTCTAGAGTTCTACAAGATCTGGGGTGTGCCATTCTATATGCCATGCCTCCAAGATAGTGAAGATGGCATCATTAGTGGCTACAAAGGGTAGCTTTGTCCACTTCTTTTTCAGATCCTTTCACACTCTGATGTATACGTTGTGCATGCTGGCCTTAAATTCTATAAAAATCTGCAAACTATTGTACACTGTGGGCAACAAGCGCGACTTTTGGTTGATCCACATTCAGATGTTCATCTCCATGAGCACCCAGAAGATCTTGCTGTCGCGTATCCTGGTAGCATACTTCATGGCCCAAAGTGAAGCATACTTCGCGGTCTCTAGTAATTCTCTATCAATTATGGGGAATTAACTATCCTCCATAAATTCCCCTACTACAAGCACTATGGATAGAAACATCCACACATGGTGGAAGGTTTTACCCTGCTCTTGGGCTTCATGGAAATTTTCTAAAAATTTTGTGCAGAGGAATTTGGACCAATTAAACTGGACCCCTTCCACGCACTGCTTAGCTAGAGTGACCACCAGTGCAGGTACCTCATCAGCATGACACTTGCGCATAACTTCTCTTGTGAGGATTTGGGTAGCTACATGAAATGCTTTGTCCTTGATGCTGGAGATGGCATAGCCCCTCTTATTCTTTTCCAGCTTGTACTTTGTTTTCATGGCCTCCGTAATGGCCAAATCACTTCCCTTTCCTTCCGCTATGGTCGTGGGGTCCTTTACTTTATATGGGAGCTAGGACACGCGATGAATCAGGTTTTCCATGATGGGGATGGGATCCTCCAGCCATAAATACCCATCATGCACTAGGCATAGTAGCTGCCTGACAATGAAAATGGTGATCAGGGCACAGTGGAAATGTGACACCCATAGTAGGTTCAACAACCAGGCCTTTTCCATATCACACAACCATTTTCGTGACTCTAATGTTCTCACCACCCCCACAATGTTCTACTTCATGAGATTGCCTGTCTCAAGGTGAGGGAACTTTTCACAGTCAGTGAGGTTCCAATCTTCAAATTTCATGGTTGGCACGTGGCCCAGGTGTGTGCCTTCAAACATAATGCAATATGGGAAGAGTAGGGTTTGGAGCGATCTCTTTGTCTCATCCAAGTCTTTGAGTACTCTGGCCTTCCCTTTTCACGGGGGGACATAGGCAGGTAGTTTTGTCATAGAGTGCATAGGTTGAATATCCACCTCCATGCCTTTATCTTCTTCCTCTACAATCATAAGGTCCTACAAATCTTCTTCTTCCTCATATGTTTCTATCGTGACAACTTTCCTATTCTCTTCCAGCTTGCAGCGCAATGAATTGGTGTCACAAAATCAATAGTTGGTGCAGGTGGTAGACGATGCTTGCCGAAGCATCTTGGAACTGGCCATCCCAACAGTTCTACTAGTCGAAGTGCGGATCCACAGGCTAGCAATAGGAGTTCGCGAGGCCAAGGAATAAATGGCAAAGGTTCAGCTGGAGTTGAATCTTTAGATCGCTGAGCTATGATTAAAGGCGCAGCCATCCACTCCCCTAGAATTCAGAGAGTAGCGCACTAGCGCTATCAAAGTGGGATTTGAGGAAATTGGAGGTGCAGTGAGAGACTGCATCAACATGTTGGAAGAAGCACTTCAGGTCCTCACAACTCTACAGGAGGATCTCAACATTCAGTGCTTAGAGACAAAGGCAGGAGAACTCCAACAACAATACGACAACATCCGAGGAACTGCACAGATAGTGGTCCTCACCCAACGAATTGCGAGCATGCAACAAGCTAAGGCACTAAAGGAGTAGGTGGATGCGACACAACCTAAGAAGGTAGTTCTAAAAGTGCGTGTCTAGTGTTGGATTGACGAGGCCTTCACTATCATGATAGACATCAAAGGAAAGCTCCCGCACATACATGGGATGCACATATTGATGCAGAGAGCACCCCAAACATAGAGGTCTCAGAACAGCACATGCACCAGATCTAACAAGAAGAAGCTTAGTGCACTACTGACCTCTGCGTTGTTCGAGAACAGTTGGAGGGACTTCATGCAAAGATCATCGCACCGACAAAGTGACTAGAGGGCGAGTCACGATGTTTGTGTTGGGGGCTTGTTGGGTATGGAATCTCCCCCAAGGCATGTTTTGGGGCTCAAAGCCCAAGTTTTGATCCAATATTGTTGTAAAGACTGTGAATTGCGGGCGCGGAGCGCGAAATGTATGATAGAGTCACAGGGTTGTCCACCCTAGTTTTGTAATGTAATGTCGGGTGGATAGACCTACCCATGGTTTGTGGACCATGGGATTGTATAAATAGAGCGAGGCTTTGAGTGTAAAGGGACAATGGAATAAGATAACAAGTCTAAGAGATTGAGTCACAAGGGTAAAGTGTGTCTTTGTGTTGTAGGGTAGGAGAAGGCTCTACATCTAAGTGCGCAGAGGCCTAGTAGTCTGCAACTAAGTGCACAGACCCTTGTAGCTGAGTGCGCAGGCTGGAATGATTCTATAACCAAGGAAGGAATTAGTAAGGAGAAGGCTTACCATAATTCTGTGTATCTATTCTTGGTTTAATGTATGTTGGATATAAATTTCAAATATACTGTTTATTTACTGCACGCACTTGTATGAATGATTTATGTTGTTAAGTATAACTTAAGGCTCGCAAGTAGGCTAAAATAATCAACTAACATTGGAATACTAGTAAGGACTTGGATAATAATAGCATTTGGCCCCCGAGTAGGGTTGTGCGAAGGCAACATCTCAAGCTGTGAGGTATGAGAAATTGCGCGTAGCGACGTGTGCACAGGGTCGAACCACGGACCACTTGAACTCATCAGACATCTCCAGGGTGTGGAAACCTAGTTCTAGCACCCTCCCATACTACTTCGAGTGAGACCTCAGTCCACGCTCTGCGGACTGTTGCTAAAAGGCCCAGTAGTATCGGGATTTTTTTGGCTAACTTAACTCTGAACCTGGGTCAGGCCCTAATAAGCCAACAAATACCCACTGCATAGTATTAGTGTTCAAGCCTGACCCCTGAGCTCCAAAAATGGACAATCTTGCCCTCAACCAGGATTGAAATGTGCATTCCGCAGTCTTAATCATTAAGCCCAGCCCTTGAGCTCCTAAACTATGAAATTATGTAGTCACCTAGCCTCTTTTTCATTCCAACACTGCGTTGTGGGAAACTTCAATCATCAATCCCTTGGCCTGGCTCCTTGAACTCCCCAAATGCATAATCATCAAGCCCATTCTAACTTGAACCATGCTTTTTTGTCTCAAGGCTCAGACCTAGCCCTTAAATTCCTGAGCTATGTAATTGCGCAGTCTGAGCCTCTCCTTCAACCTACCACCCGATTCATCTTAGTCAGTGGATCATCATGAAACACCTTAGACTAGGTGTTTATCACACTAATGTCATCTAGTCATGAGTGAATTTCATATACAGGTACTTTATCATACTATGCCAAGATGGTGAAGGAGATGGAGAAGGATAACATGCTAGAATACACCTCTATAGTTGAATATGCAAGTTGATCAATTAGGAGAAAGAAAAGGGATATCAGTTTGTGACCACAACTCAAGATCTGATAACAATGAAGATTCCTCATCCCTAATCCATATGGAGGTCGAAAGATATCATTGTCAATAATATACACAACAAGCAACAACAAAGAATGACTTAACATTGTCATGTCATCATGTTGTCCATGTCATTAGGGTCATGTCATGAGTCATCATATGCAACATCATCTTTGTGAATTATTTAAATTCTTATTCGAAAATGTGTTATAAAGTGGAAGTCCAAAGGACACGTACAAAATATGAAGAGTCATGTAAAATTTTAAAAGTCACAGGAAAGTCAAACAATCATGAGGGTAGTCAAAGATTCACAAGGGAGGTGAAGGATCACCCCATTGGTTATATATACACCCTCGTTGTACAAGCAAATGACTTTTCAACTTTGGCTCCTCCCACAAGGCATCAGAGAGAAAATCTAGTTCTTTTGAGGAGAAATTAGTGGCTCTAATGCTCCACTATTGGAGCTAGTAGTGTTCGTTATATACTTGTGTCTTGGGACTTTTATTTAATATACAAAGCATGATGACCAACATGTTCTTTATGCATGGATTTTAAATATTTGTAAGATTTTTCTGTGAATGTTTATGATTCATGTTTTTTTGCACATGTACTAAAGTGGTTGAACTATTTTGATTATTTTAGTGCTTATCATATTGAGAATGTGTTGTAGTGGTTGCAATGAACATCACATCTTTGTGGACTATTCCACTAGATGTTAGACATATCTTTCTTGTTCGTGTGTGTCTCTACTATAGTGGTACTAGTAACTCTCTTTTAGAGGCTCACTTTTTTCTCCCTTCCGCAATAGAAGAACCTCGAAACACCTACAACCGAACACTCACCAGGCACTCTCACTTGCTTTTCAAAGGCACACATTTGTTCCTCTATCTTTCTAACAGTTAGAGCCAAGGAAAACCTTTAAGAAAACATTAACTGGGCCATATTCTGATGGGGCTCCTATCCCAAGTAGTGTGAGGTATAATTGGGACCACAGATTAGGGATACCATCTTGAATGTTGGTAGGTTTAGCACTATCAACAAACCTATAGATAGCTATGCCTCAAATCCCTCCAACCATGCTTTGGTTATTGCCTTTCATCATCTATATTACTTCTTGAATGAAGGTTTGTCCTCTATTATAAGTCACATTAACCATTTCTACAATTATGTGATTTCATTTAATGCTAAGGGCATTCTAGTATGGATAACAAGTTGAGTTGGATTATTGACCACTCTTGGTTGTATCCTTGTTACCACACTTATCCTTTGTGGTTATCCCTTTCCCCTAGTCCAATGTGAAGGATTCCTTGAGGCCTTTCTTTCCATTTTATAGGAATGCCATGGATAGAAGTCATTGATTGATATATTGCACCCATTGATAATCCTTAATTTCCACTTTCTGCATATATCCTTATCCACCTCCATTCTTCGAGATTATTTTTATCCATCATTGGTACTAGTTCCCTTCTATCATCATATTTGATAAAGGGTTTGATAATTTTTCCCTTAAGAGGTTGATGCAGCTAAAATAAAGTTAAAAGCTATATAGCCACATAGGAAATAAAATGTTAAAATGTAAAAGTTGGTTGAGATAAATTTATTGTGTGTGGACAAGAGCCTAACCTGAGCTCTACCTCCCTCATTATCCCTCATCTAGTTTCTTGAAAATTATCATTTATATAAATAAAAGGAGCTTTGAATATCTAACCTCGATGACCAATAAACCACTACATATGTGAAGGGTATTTGAATGCATCAATTGAGCTTGTAACCCAAGCTATCCATTTAAAAAAAAAAAACATTGAAGTAAAATTTGTACAAGTGGGGTGGTAAAAATAGGTAGAGGAAGGGGTTAAATTAGGTCTTATGATTGCTCCCTCTTCACATCATTACACTCAAGATGTTGGAAATCCAAAGCTAGTAAAAAGTTTGTCGAATCTTCCATGAAGTTAACCCCTTAATTTCCACTTCTCACATGCACCTAATTATTAATGGGTCAACCTAGGAACTATTACTCCCCTTAGGGTTGGAAGCATATAATAGGTTCTTTGGATGGCCGTCCCATATCTAAGTGTGTTAATTTTTTTATAAGTCATCAACTATAAAGACATTTGAAGAGAATGCTAGTGTAAAGTACTCTTGTGCTTTTGCATGAGATATGGTCCACTATGATATATTTATGGTTATTGAACCTATGACGAATATTTAACATGATTTTGATGGTATGTTTCATATTTTTCTTCATAAGAAAATTTGAAGTCCATTGAGGGATGGCTTGATAATTCTCAAGCACTTTGATGAGGACGTATAGCCTAATTTGATGGTACTTCAAGAGCTTGAAGCCATGACATTTACCACCTTGAGATGAGCGTTGATGTTGGGATGGATCCAACACTTATTTTCATCACCTTCTCCCTCTCTAAAAGCTAAAATGTTGCGTGATTTATCCAAGATGTTATCAAGAATGATTATGTCCCCAAGTGACCCCAAGACACCTTTAAGTTGGCCTTGCACCTCCTTGTTGGGTGTTACCTTACTCTTGGACCTTTTTTATGATGATGTTGGCACGTGATTGTTTTGGAGGGATAGTACACTTCTTAGTGATGATGATGTTATGCCCTAGGCTTGTGACATCATCCTTGCATGGTCTCGAGTGATAATGTGGGGATTATTAATGATGATGTGTTATTGAGGATGCACCTTTCATACTTAGGAGATAGGTTGGAGTGAGGAGCACTCTATGACCACTTCTAAAACATTGCTTGAGGGAGATATTCACCTTTGGAAGATGATGTCATGTTTGGTGAGCCTTTTTATCACACTTCTAAAGAAAAAAGAGGCCATTTCTTATGTTTTATCATTATGAGAGCTATCTTTTAGGTCAGTTTGTGACCTATATTTTAGGGATTTTAGTGTATATTACCCTAATTAGATTTGGTTTCCCTCATATAAATAGAACGAAGTCAAAATTTGGAGGATAATGGTAACACATACACTTATTCCCTTTTTTGAAGGACCGCATACTAGTAGTCTTGTCTTCTTGGATGCGATGGATCACTAAAGGATAACGACTTGTCTTGGGGAGGAAAAAAATTGGCTTGGAATGATTTTCTCTTAGATTTATGAAGTGATGCTATGGTTTATTGTGCAAGTCTTTTGTTATTATTTCTTACATTTTATACAATTGTATAATTAGGGTGTCTATGAAGTTTGCATGTTATGTTGATTATTTTATGACTCTAAATCTCCTTTGTAAATTTTTTCACATGTTATCCATTAAGGGAACTAGATTTGTATTCCTTGATCTTAAATACCATTGAATTTGAAAATTTCTATGGTTTTATTGAGAGCATACTCTCTCTAACTGAATCCAACTAAGATCCTTCATGTTTGACCTTACCCATATTGACTCTATATACCCAAATTGGAAAGGCACTAGTCACTACGTGCTAATCCTTCAAGATATTTTTATATTTTTATATTTTTCATGGTAAACTAGTGTTAGGGTTTGGAAAAAACTACACTTGATAGCTAAAATTTACCTATACATTATTGTCCAATGGTTAGGGTTTGCGGATCATAAATTGGAAAAGGGGAAATATTATTTGTATGCATTTTTTACAATTGATTTTAGGGTTGATGTCTAGGTTTCTAGTTGTTTTCTCATTTTTAGTGATTTAAAGTTGCTAATATCTCATCCCTTGTTTAGTACTTAAATAGTTTTTGAAATTTTATTGCATATCATATTTTTTGGGTTGTTTTTTTTTCTTAACTTTATTTGTAAATGTGCATGTTGTAAAATTCTCTTCATCTAAAACACTAATTTATAGTAACAACTTTTAAATTGAATGGTGGCATGTGTTTGAAATCCAGTTGAGAATCTCCGTGACTTACCTTGGCTCTTTAGACTTGGCCATTGGTTTTTTGAACTTATTACCTATTTCTCACCCTAAACCCTTCTTTATTGGATATAATTATAGGATGTAAATTCAATAGGTTCCCAAGAAAGTATTTAACCCATGATTTCTTGGGTTACTTAATTTGTCAGAAATATTGAGAAAGCCTCCCTTGTTAGATAACATCCAAAGGAAAAATAACAAGAGAATACCCACTAAGGTGAGTGTTGTTCCTGTTATCATCATTTCCATAAACCTAAAGTATCTAGTGAGGCTTTGCATTGGGTTGTTAGATTTTGCAGTAACAATTTTGGTGCCATTGCTAGGGATGAGTTGAGTCCTTTTCCTTGTAATTTGAATTCTATGGTTCAATTTGAATTGATTAGATTATCCCAAATACAAAACATAAAAATTCTCATCTAATGACTCCACCTATGAATCGAGAAATTTTTGAAATTGATCTTATCAAGACACATTATAGTAGGTTCAAAGAAGCATTTGGCAGTAGTAAACATATCTTATATAAACTCAACATGAAAATAATAATGAAACCTTGGATTGAGTATACCATTCAACTACTTGATATGATAGGTATTCTAGGCTTCTCAAATCCAGTCCCTAAAGCGTATAAATGGTTATCAATATTCCATGGAAATGGTTATGTTCTTGCTATTGAACATATAAATGAATTCCAAATACCCTGCACTTCCCATATTGATGGTGATACTGAGGAATCTATGGAATGAGATTTTTATTTTTATCCCTAGATGGAAATTCTAGAACCTAATATTAATCATTTCTAGATAAAAGTATTGAATCTTCGGAGGACTTTGAAGTAGCCTTTACTCAAATATTGGTTGAAAGAGTAGATTGTAAAGAATTTCTTGATAGGTTGTACTTAGTGAAAATCAATACATATGAAGACACAAGAAGTTTCAAACAAGGATTGGATCATCTAGTGAATATTATTTCTAAAAAAATGAAACCACTAGATGATGCCAAATTATCAACTTACATGCCTTTGAAGGAAAATATATTTACCTCCTATGAGCTAGGAACCCTACTACCATTGTTCAAACCAAAAATGATGTTACTGTTGCACATAACTTGTCATTGATGTCAACCGTAGTTCTTTCATTGATGTTAAAGGAAGTTATACAATATCAATGTGTTGGGCGTGGGATCCCCCCAAGGCAAGTTTTGGGTCTTAAAGCCCAAGTCTTGACTAAGTCCATTATAAAGACTCCACAATTTTTGGGCACGGAGCGCAAAGTTGTAATAGAGTCATAGGGTTGTCCACCTTTACTTTTGTAAATGTAGTGTCGGTTTGAAAGATATACCCATGGTTCGGGGACCATGGGATGGTATAAACAAAGCGAGCCTCTAAGTGTAAAGAATCATCTAAGAAATCGAGGAAGCATTGAGTCGAAGAGTAGAGTTGGAATTTGGGTCGTAGAGTAGGAGAAGGCTCTGCAGCTGAGTGCACAGAGGCCTAGTAGTCCGAAACTGAGTGCGTAGACCCCTGTAGTTGAGTGAGCAGGGTAGGTTGAGTTTGTAACTGTCGGAAGAATTAATAAAGAGAAGGCTTACCATATTTCTATGTATCTTTTCTTATTTTATGCATTGAAGTATATGGGATATAAATTGCAAGTTTACTATTTATTTACTGCGAGAACTTATATAAATTTGTTGAGTAAGTGAATATAATATAAGGTATATGTTTATGTGAATATAACTAATTGTTATGAGAAGATAAGTAAGATCCATGGTGTGACTTGGGGAAATAGTGCAGATCGCTGCTCCTGTAGTGTGAAAGCCCCACAACCCCTGGTTAGGGCTGCGTGGAAGCGAATATAACAAGGCGCAAAGGCCCCGCAAGTCACGAAAGTGCGCGAAGTAACTTGCGCAAAGGTATTCACAGTTGGACTAAATCAACCCCTTAGACATCTTAGGGGTGCACAAACCTAGTTCCAGCATCACCCAATACAGCTTTGGGTGAGACCTTAGCCCGCGCTCTGCGTACTGTTTCCGAAAGGGCTAGTAGTACAAGGATTTGTTTGGCTAATTAACTCTGAACCTGGGTCAAGCCCTAACAAGCCAAAAAATGGTTCCATTGCTGGGACTAGAATCTACATAGAGATGTCTAATGTAGTATCATTGTAATCCAACTAAGAAAGAAATTGAAGGTTGATTGGACAGGAGAATTCATGAGTTCACGACACATGAGAACAGGAATTCATGACTATCAAAAGAAGAGTGGTTAGAATGCTACCTGTACACAGAGATCCATGAAATTTTCTTCTCATCTTTCCCTACTGAGTTGTACGAGTGGATCACAAATTTAGCAGATAGCTAAGGAAGGTGCAAGCTTGATAATCCTATTGTGTGGACCCCAGAGTTGGTGCGCAGATCGGAAGCATCAAAGGATAAGATCACACACACTATTGATCACTGGCTTGATCGAATTATAGGAAGATTCATTACTCAGTTCGCGGTAGATACTTCAATCAGCTATAGCGAGGCAGGGTGACGCTTCCTCAAAGGATCACAACGTAAGTACGTTAAGTCTCTGAACAATTGGATTAAAATTCTACTATGTGAAAAGCATATTATGTGAATACATTGATGTTTTGGGCTACGCGAAGTGGAAGAATTTATAGAAATGAAGGCAGTACAAAACTAGAAACTAGCCCCTTTATTTCACCTCAATGAGGGGATGAGGAAGATCTCGCGAAGGTATCACCAAGAAGTGTGATCAATTTGATAAGGAAGAGGATTCTGTGCATTCCACCCCCTCACACACCACTGTCAGTTTCACTGCTTTAACCCCCATCTTTGCCCGTACCACCTCGCCACTACCACGAGTCAATATGGCAAGTGCGAGAAAGTTGTCGGTGTTCAAGAGAGTAGGAAATGAAGATCTAGACCAGTTTTGGTTTGTGATAAAAGTTGTATAGGAAGCGTATGGAGTTATAGATGACAATATCAAGAAGGAAACGCTAGTCAGTGCTCTACAGGATCACATGCTAACCTGGTATATTAAGAATTCTAATGACAATCTAAATGCGGGGATCGTGGATATCCAAATCGCACTGAACATAGAATTTAGTAGGCTAAAGTCAAAGGTGTAGTTGATTATTGGGTTCAAGGATATCACAATGCTACCAAGTGAGACCCCCTGGGAATTAGATCAGACACTGAAGTGCATGATTCACAAAGCTAATATGACTTCGATAGATGGAAAACACTACGAATGGTTTGAAGCTTCGCTAATGCTACATTTGAGGAATGTGATATCACAACAAAGGTTAACAACTCAAGCAGAGGCCTTGGAGATTGCGATGATGCTACATGAGAACCTGATACTAGATCCTAACCTAGGAGTTTAGCAGATCCACATGCAGTTGAAAACCTTGTGCCTTGAGATTTAGAGTCTAAAAGAGGACAAGACAGCTCGCTCGAAAGTGTGCAACGAGGTATGGCGTGTTAAATGTAAGGGTTAGGGTCATGACAAGGACCATTGTCCAGTGTTCACGAATTAACTCGCTAGAGGAGGACCGATGTCGTTAAGACCGAAGGCCCAAGTAGGACCTAGCATGGCACCTGCTTTGTGGTGACCAATTTGTCTTATAGGAGGAAAGCATGCTACAGACAACTACCATTTGTTGCAGAAGTACACACAAAATTCACAGTAGTTGTTCTATAATTTTTGTAGATTGGTTGGACATGATGAGCGTACTTGTAGAAGCTATGAGCTGATGATAGATAGGACTCCCACCTATAGAGTTCAAGCCAAAACATGACCCCTTCACCAAAATGCAGGAGTGGCACGAACCAGATTTTAAGGGCACGGACGAGGCCAAGGTGGAGGAGGACTTGGAATAGGTCGTGGACAACTGATCTATTACAATTGCGGGGGCTAGGACATTATGCCTGGGATTGTATGAATCTGATGCACCCATCATGCCTGTATTGTACCTTATTTAATCATGATATGGAGGATTGTCCCACACTAATAGTGAGGTTTCAAGACAAGGGAGTGCTCCAACCTCCCTCGACTTAGAGCTTGCAAATGATGAGGTTTGGGCCGCGCGAGGAAGACCCTAACATGAACATTATGCTCTGAAGTGGAATTATGATTGGGGATGATAAAGACAAGTAGCCTGAAGAAAGTACTTGGGTTTGCAAGGCTTCATGAAAGAACAAGAGTTTGATTTGGAGCATGCTAAGGAAACCTTCATGGAAGCTAGGAAGAGCTTGGCTGATGCCTCCACTTCACGAAGCAAAGACAGACCGGAGCCAGAAATGGACCCATCAATGCTCACGACATTCCTAGAAACATGCATGAAGCTACTGCGTGACAGCAAGGCTGTTAAGGGATTGTAGGAACTCACAAATAAATGTGTGGGGACCGCACCAGGCGTACCTCGCGTAGTTGGGAATATTGGAAAGAATGCGATGAGGAAGGAAGAGAAATGAGATTGACCATGCAGATTGGAGAATATGAGATGGACCAAGTGATTCTAGATTTAGGATCAAATGTGAACGTTCTACTGATGTAGACATGGGAGCACATGGGAAGGCATACGCTACAATGGTCTCTTATCCAGTTGCGAATGGCAAACGAACAAAATATCCTACTTGTGGGAATATTGCAGGAAATCACAGTGGATATAGAAGGAGCAAGCACGCTAGCAAACTTTGAAGTGATAGAGATTGTTGATGATAGCAATCCCTACCCCATGCTATTAGGAATAGATTAGGCCACTGACATGAATGGCGTGATAAATCTGAAGAAGCGCAAGATGATTTTTGAGAAAAAGTCTCTACGCGTAGTCGTACCTTTGGACCTTACAGAAGGATTGTGCTACACAGAACCAGTGCTTGACTATGAAAGTGATGACGACTTAGAATGCATCTACAAGATAACCATGCGAGAGCAAGAATGGGTAAATCCCATAGTGGATGGATGAATCTCATGGGAGCGTAAAAGCTCTTGTATGTCATATTCAGATGAAGATATAGAGTGATGGAAAAACCAGTTACACAAGGTAACCACACTGAATTGCAACATGATGATAATATCATTGCACTACGTATCAATGGAAGTAAGGGATCTACCTATGTATGATGGGTTAAGAGAGGTAGATGTCTTGCTGAATAGATTTGAAAGAGAGGTGCCAGAACAATAATGTTTTGAGGCTTTGAAATGGGTACTATGCGCTACACCCACGAGGTGGTGGGGTATGCACAAAGGAAGCTTTGAGGACTAGTGCAAATGTAGGAGAATGACGTGCATGCATTTTGGGAAGCCTCAGATGTGACTAGCAGGCAAGAATGATGGACAGGATGATCCGCACATGCATCTGTCCAGATGGGTACAGGCATATGCTAAAACACCTGTGCAAATGCACATGGACTTCGCATTTTGGAACACGGTCAATAAGCAGGTGTTGGAGAGGTAATTGAATGAACGGTCCCTTTATTTGGGATGACGAAGTGTGGAAAGAATGAGTGTGCAGAAGGCTACTCACACAGTAGCCTTTAACGAAGTTTGCAAAGCAATGAACAGGGTAAATAGTGCACAACAAAGTAATTGGGACTTGCACATACCAACAATTCTATGGGATTATAGGACAATGTGCAAGAAACTAATGGGGTAGACGCCTTCTATGTTGTCCTATGGAGTAAACACTATAGTTCCAATAGAGCATGTCATGCCTACTCTGCACATAGCAGCGCCGGTAGATATGACGGTTCATAGAGCCTTGGAAGAAGGGATCGCACAACTGACTGAAGTAGAATTCTTGGGACCTGAGGAAGAAATATGACATGGTGATCTTAGGCTCCAAGAACTCATGAAAGAAAGGGTGTGATTAAGGGAGAAAAATGCTATGATAGAAGTGGAAGTCAAGAAGCTTGAGGAAGAAATAAAGAAGGATTTTCTCAATAAGAAAACCAAGGTGATAAAACAGGGTGCGCACGACTACGGTGACGAATTTGGGGACTACCACTGAGGGTTGATCAACCTAATGCCTTAGATTGGACTGCATATTACTAAAAGGATCACCCATGGTGGTGCACTATAGATGGTAAAGTGTGTGATGCAACCAGTAAAAATAAAATGCGTACTTTTTCCAGGGAAAATGATGGATGACTAGTTGAAACCACGTCACTTGACTAGCAGTGGGAAGTACAATCTTAGTGCCCCGGGCAGTTGAAAGTGTTGGATACCTATACCAATAGGTTTCATTTTTCATGATTGGATATCAAAGGTCCAAATATGCTCTGCTTTGACAACTGCAAAGATCTCATATTTCCCTGAAAAGGCAATATCTGTATTTGTTTTGATAATAACTCAATTTTGATGGCTGGTCCAACAGTCTAATCTGGATCATGCCATGTTTTCAATTTCCTTGCTTTAGAATAGAGAATGATATCTGTCCAAACTGTTTAATCTTGGCAGATCAATAGATAGATAGAGAAACAAAGGTTCCCAACTGCCTAATCTGGGACCTTGGAAGG